>BSBN01000851.1:10000000-10302500 GCA_027924645.1 Cunninghamia lanceolata
GTCTGCAAATTGAAGAAGGCATTGTCTGTACTCAAATAGGGTTCTAGAGATTGGTATACAAGGTTGGATAGGCACCTGCTATAACAAGGAATCAAAAAAGGCACTACAGACAAAAATCTATACTTCAAAGTTGAAGAAGATCAAATCTTGATTATAGAGTTATACGTTGATGATAAAATCTTTGGGAGGAATGAAGGTATATGCAAAAGATTTACAAAAGAGATACAGAAAGAATTTGAAATGTCAATGTGTGGGTAAATGAATTTTTTCCTTGGGTTACAAATCAGTCAATTAGAAAAAGGTATTTTTATTTCACAGTCAAAGTTTGCTAAGGAAATGTAAAGAAGTTTCGAGTGGAAGACTCCAAACCGGTATGTACTCCCATGATGACTAGTTGTAAGTTAAGAAAAGATGATGAATCTCCTAAGGTTGATTAGAGCAAGTACATATCAATGATTGGTGGACTACTATATCTAACTACTACTAGACCAAATATCATGCATTCAGTTTGTCTTGTGGCTAGAGTTCAATCTTGTCCCAAAGAGTCACATGTTTCAGTAGTCAAGAGGATAATTGGATACTTGAAAGGCACTCCAGATTTTGGCTTATGGTATCCCAAGGATACTAATTTCTCTTTGAGCACTACATATATAGATACAGATTGGGTAGGATGTATAGATGATAGAAGAAGTACAAGTGATTCTTTCTTCCTTAGAAGCAAACTTGTCTCATGGTTAAGTAAGAAGCAAGACTCAGTGTCATTATCTACTGTAGAGGCAGAATACATTGCAACAACATCTTGCTACACATAGGTGTTGTAGATGAAGTTGACATTGAAAGATATCAAAGTATCATATGATGAACCTATTCCTATCTTATGTGTTAATACAAGTGCTATCAACATTTCAAAGAATTTGGTAATGCATTCAAGAACAAAACATATTTCAATCTGGTATCATTTTCTAAGAGAGAAGGTTGCAGAGAATGAGGTGAAATTAGAGTATGTGCCTACCAAGGATCAAGTTACAAATATCTTTACAAAGGCTCTTCCTAAAGATACTTTTGAGTATCTCCAACAAAAGTTAGGGGTTATTGTCCCTCTTTTTAAATAGATGCATAAGTGTATGCATCTATCCAGGAAACATTTCAAGATACATTCTTAGTCCTGGATTGATGTTGAAGGCTACCTCTTAGGGGGAGTAGGTAGTGATACTATTGGTTGGTGCAGTCAGATGGAGCATATCCTATGACCCTAAGGGGGAGAGTGTAGAAAAGTGAAAATAGTGAAGTAAGAGCTAGTACTTGTTGGTGTTGCAAGTATTTCCCTTTTCCATTGATGTCAAAGGAGGAGAGAGTTAAAGTGGCTGAAAAACCAATGTGTAGGCAAGTGTGTGAAGAGTAAGAGTTGTTCCAGTCAGGGGGAGTACTACTGAGTTGTTGATTGATTGCTTTAGGTCTTGATAGTTTTTTAGAAAGTTGGTGTTTCCATCAATGACAAAGGGGGAGATTGTTGGAAACTTGTTGGTGTTGTCATTGATGTCAACTTCTAGCAGGTAGTTCACTTGGCTTCCAAGTGGTTTTGAGAAAATTTGAATAAAAAGGTGTGTAGTGTGACAGAGGTGTGCTTAGTGTTATGCTCCACATTTCTTCCTAGTTGAAGATATGACTGTGGTTTGGAAGTGTTGCTTAGAGGTGTTTAGAGGTGTTATATCTAGAGTTTTAGGTTTTGGATCGTGTGGAAGTGGAAGATGTGTTTGATAGAGTGTTTGCTTGTGTAGAAGACTATTTGGAAGAAATGAGATTGCTTTGCATTTCTTTGCATTGAGGTTTCTTGTCCTATGGATCTAGGAATATGCTTATACAACCTATACCTACCTTCCCTTGAAGTTTCTAGTGATGGGCTTCTCCACAAGTTTAGTTCTTGTATTGGTATTCAATGGTAGTGGATACTGATGTGCAGATTGAAGACACTCTTTATTTCAGGTGGTTGTGGTAGTGTTATAGAAGATTCTGATGATGTTGAATATTATGGAAAGGTGTGTGTATGTTGTGGAATGTCTCTCTATGGTCCACATGATGTTTTTAGACTTGGAGAAGTGTGGATGTGGTCGTTAGCTCAGGTTTGGCTAACCTAGCTTGATAGCACTATTTGTAGAGGTACTTTGTGGATTGTGGATGTAATGAACAACATGGGGATATAGATTTGAGTCCTAGTTAACCCTTGACATGGTCCACTTTAACTTCTTTCCATCATGGAAGTGTTTAGTGCCAACCTATTTGGTGTTGCACATTTGAGGTGCACACATTTCATTAGGACTGACCTAATTGAGATTGTTTTAGGTAATGATGGTATCTATGTAAGATGAAATTGTTTAGAGCAAGGTAGAGAAGATGTTACAAATGTGAATCAAGGGTAGTGAGTTAAGTGCAAGCTTAAATTCTTATGAATCCTAGATGTGGTGAGCAAAAAGTGTGTACATTTTAGTGTGCTTGAAGTTGTTGGAGGCAGTGAGCCAAAGATTGTGGATGGCAAGAGGTTGTAGTGGTGGATCTCTCCTATTGCTTTGAGATAGTGAATCTCTCTTTAATAGTTTTCTTCTATTCTCTCTCTTCTGGACAGTGAGTCCTTCTAGGCAGTGAGCCCTTGGCATTGAGCCTACTTGTATTCAATTTTTCTATTCATATAAATGTGAGTTAATCCTCACTGTGGTTTTTCCTTCTTGGGTTTTCCATGTAAATTTAGTGTTCTTATGTGTTTGGATGTGTTTGCAATAATGCTTCATATGTTTACATTTTGTTATTACATAATAAGAGTTTGAATATTGGAATAGCATTAAGGGTTTAGTGTTTTAATGTACAACTAATTCACCTCCTCTCAGTTGTCCTATGCATATTAATAGAGTATAACTCTGATGGTAAGAAAAAGAAGAGATACATAACAGGCTAGGAATACGAGTGTCAATACATTTAAAACTGGATCAAGTAATGCATCTTTGTTTTGTATTTAGCTTTAGATTAGCATTCATTGAGGGCATTAACCTCCTTGTGACATGCTATTTACAACCAAAATCAGATAATGGAATGCATCCCTATCTTGTTGTAGAAATATTATTATTATATTTTATTACCCAATGTGATTAAGTTTTAAGTTGATTAAACTCTCCAATCTCTAATTCCAACAACTAATTTGGATCATAGTGCATGGTGAGAGCTACTCCTCTCCTACCCCTATACCTCTTACTAAACGTCTAATACACTAATTTGACCAATTGGGCATGGTACAAAAAATAAGGTGACAAAACTCACAAAATTCACAACATAGGTTTTAAAGATGTAGAATTGTATTTCATGATGGAGACTACAAATCTAACATTAAAATACATCAAGTTAAGTTTATAAATGTTAATTTTGCATTTTCTACATCATGCAATTTTCACATAAAACCCCAAATCCACCATGTTTGAATGCTTAACTTTTTGGGCCATTTTCTAACTTCTATGTTTCAAGGTGTATGAAAAAATGGTGAACTACCCATTATAGCTATGGTGAGTAAATCTCAAATATCAAATAAAATCCATGTGAGTGATTCTACAAAAAAATTAATAGGCTATGGTTTGTTTTCCCATGTTTCCAAAATGAAAAAAACATGAAAATTAAATGAAAACAACTATAAATTCATATTTAAACTGCTATTCGTATTCAAAGATGCCATAGCAATCCACCCATGGTGGCATGAAAATGAAGGAAGCAAGGAAAATTTAAAAACTAAAAAGGTGGAGAAGATTACCTTTCAACCATGCTTGGATTCCAAGGAGGGGATGAATTTGAAAATAATCTTTGTTGCACACACACACTACAAGCACTCACCAAGAAAATCCAATCCAATTGCACTTCCAATAGGCAATCCAACCTTCCTTTAAATCCATGGACAATTTAATTCCTTTCTTTCAAGAAGAGGGTTTGAGACGAGAGAGAAAAATGGAAAGAAAAGAATGAATTAAACAATTCCTTTTTTCCCTTAAAACCCAAAAGCCCTAATTTTAAAATACAATTTAAAATTTATTTCTAATACTTTCTTTTCAACCAAAATGAAATAAAAAAGATATTTATTTTAAAATACCATTCAAATATCTTATTTATTTCATTTCCAATAACATAAGTAATTTATAAAAAATACTAAGAATATTAAAATTGATTTAACAATATTTCAACTCCCAAATACCTTCCAGATAATATATTTAGTAATAAAAAATTAGCTAATTAACTTATTGAAACTATTCCCAATAGGTAATTACCTTTTAACTAAATCTCATTCTAAAAATTCCAAACATACCATATTAGGAATTCTATTTTCCAAATAAATGTAATTCTACCTTTTTCATGGAAAAATATCAAACTTTGAAAATAAATCAAAATCTCTTAAATTCATTCCTCAATCATAATATGATGTAATAAACATTTTCAATATGGTAGAAATAATAATTTTCAATTTTAAAACCATTAAAATAATTTGAAAACACATAAACATGTTTTCCAAAGCAATTTACAATAAAGTGCAATAATGCTATGGAAACACACATAAATGACTTCAAGCACATATTACGGGTTTCGATAACACAAGGATAAGGGTGAGATGACTTAGCATCCCATACCAACCTTCTCCACATTTCCCACATTAGTTAATACCTATAATTACCTGCACATGCAAGTCAACCATCAGGCATACCTGCTCCACTAATTATAGCTGAAGCAACATAATCCACTCCAATGTGGTATATAATCATACATGATATCCAATAATCACATTCTCTATAATCATCTATGACTAGCATGATTCAAAAACATGATGCATAAATGACAACATTTCACAATGCGGGAATAATACGACAATCACAACTATAACAAGTATAGTGAAAATAGTGAAGCCGAAGCACTAGAATAATCTAACATGCACAATCACAATGTATGCATCCTATAATGCATAGTTGGAATCCAAATAAGAAAGAAAAACCCCATCAGAAACACCTCAATGGTCATACATAATACACCCTTAGAACCCCTTGATGGCACCATAAACCTCATCGACAAGTTTGGTGCAATTCATCAAAGCAAGAGAATCACATAATGCCCTGATAAACACTCAGAACATCATATAACACATGAATAAGAAAGTACACCAAGCACAAACTAGGGTGGGAATTACATCTTTCTCATGATCTGGAATGTTTCTTAATATGGATCAGAATAACATGATGATAGACCCTGCATTTCATAATCACTACAAAGTAATGAACACTATCATGAGTCAAAGATGGGTTGTGAGAAGCATTCTTTCAAGTGAAGATGTATTAAGCACCACGAGAAGATCTCTTGATGAGGTTCACATGGATACTAGAGTAGTATAGCATAAGCTTGATGGGATCACTTCATTGCTGAGTATTCTTTTAAGAGATCATCAACACAATCTTTTAGAGGATAGTGATGATAGAAGATTTATGTATAGTGGAGGATTATGAGTCATATTTTTAGTTTTGGTGTTGTTGTCATCATTCAAATCAGCCACCACATGATTTTATTTGCACACATTCAAGAAAGTTGGCAAGATTTTTCAGTCAAAGGATGGAACAATTTTTAGTTGGAGACTATTAAGGGAGTATTTCAGTCCCTACAAAGGTGTTTTGAATCACTTCAATACTTCCAATTCTTGTTTTTACAAAGAGGTTCAAAATTTGTAGTTGCGGTCCTATTTTTAGGTTGCTAATTTTGATAAAATCAAAATATAGTGGTTGTTTCTCAGCTTGAACAATTGCAAGATTGAATCTTTTAGGATCACTACACCCTTGGGAAAAGTTGGAAAAATGTTTCAGCTTAAAGGAATGATTATTTTGAAAGATAATCAGATGATACATGCATGTCATAATTTGTGTTTAGTTTGCACACAAGTTGATTTGTGTCTTTTCTTGGAAGGAACAACTCATAGTGTCATTAACGAAGATCATCTTGAGAAGGTATGTGTAGTGGATTGTCCACACCCGACGATCAAATTATTTTCTAATATACCAAGGGACATAGTTGTTGATAGGGTTGAGAGTTACACTTGCTGGTCCTAATTGTTAAGTAAGAGGATTGCACTTGGAATTTTCAAGCTTTGGGAAGAAGACATCATTGGACGTTGAGCCAGAGAGAGACAATTCAAATGTGTGCCAACAACATTAATTTTGAGTTGGTTAACTTGTGTTGATGACTTGATGAGGTATGCTCATTCCCTCACATTCAAATTATATGATGATACAAAGGCCCAGGATCTAGGAATTTGTGAGATTGGTGGATTGCCTCAGTGAAACAAAGAATGCTATATTTTCAATCTTCAGTTGCATTAGTGTAGTGTAGAAAAATCATGGGGAAGCATTCTTCAGACTTTTTTGGGATACCGATATTGGTAAGCAAAATCATAATTGTTTGATGGCAACTAATTTTTTGAAGGGAGGATTTGTACTATCCCTTTTAGGGCCATTACAACTTTCTAGGAAAAGTCCAACTTTCCTAGAGAGCATTGGTTATTTCATGCTAGGATTTTGATAGAGGTAGTAAGTTTGGGAGACCAAGATGAGCTCAATGGTGCTTTTTGAATGTGATTTCATCTTTTTGAAAGTACTCCACACTTTTTGGATAATGCCTATTTAATTAGGTAGGGTTTATGACAGTGGTAGTGAGTTCAAAAGACTAAGATGAACTCAAAGGTACTTTTCGGATGTAATTCTGACCTTTTGAGTGCATTCCAAACTTCTTGGAGGAGACTACTATTTTTGGAAGATATCAACTTTCATATAGTTCATCATCTGAAGAGCTAAGGATAATTATGGTATGGCCAAAATCCATATTTGAAATCATTTTAATATTTTTTGCAACATTAGTTGTTGTGTAGAAAATAATTAAAATTATTAAATAGTTAATACTTAAGTTGTCAAAAAAGTGAACAAAGCAAAAGACAACTTAAGATTAATTATTTAATTTCAAAAAGATCTTTAAGTTTGTAGAAAAGTGATGTTAGACACAAGGAGGCCATAAAGGGGACTTTTGCACACATAAAATGAATTATTTTATTATTTTGAGGAGAATATGGAGGGATACGGGAAAATAATATTTTATTCCATAAAAAATTTATAAAAGGAGGTGTTGAGCACAAAGAAAGGGTTAGACTGAATATTGATTTATGCTTCTACTTTGAGTGAGAACATGTGTTCTCATATTTTCTTGAGGATGAAAACCCTCTTGAAGATACCAGTTTTAGGGATAAAATCCTTCTAACTAGACTTCATGGTTTCATATAGAAATCACATTTTAGCTGTAAATGGAGATTTTTTATTTTCAAATGTTGGTAATAGAAAGTTTTTGATATTTTTGAAAGATTTCTTGAAGATCAATGTTTGTTTTCTCATATTTAAGATTCAACAAGATTTTATAAGGTGATTTCAAGAGATTCCTTATTAGTCATACATTTGTTGCTAGTCATACCAACTGGGAAGGGGCATGTGAAACATGGAAATGAATCATTGTTTTTTTCTTAATTGTTTTAAGTTGTTTTGAGGTGCCTGTCATCTAGTATCATCTGTTATTATTTGAGGTGATGAGAAGATTTTTATTTGAGGAGTTATTGATGTATTTTGGGAGTCTGTACAGTACCAAAGAGGGGACATGAGGCTAGAAAGAAAGAGCCACTACCTTTAATCTACATTTTCAACTTCCTTGAGTGGCATTTTGGCCCAATATCTTTAGTTCTTTTACTTGGCGATTATTTTGCATTTAGTGTATGGAGGTTTGATGCAATCATCTAGTTGATACACACATTTCTTAGCTATTATAGTCTAATCAGACCTTGTTTTAAGAGCTCTACAGTGGGAATCAACTTGATGCAACTTGGTTTGAATTTCTAGCTTCATATTCAATGGTTATTATTTAGTGTACTTTCAATGTCTAGCATTTTAGCATGAATATATGTGTTTTGCAGAGCTAATATAGTGGTTGCAATAGAATGATCAAAATTTTCAAGGTTAATAACTTCTATTGTAGTAATCTTCCCTTAAAATCATTCTTATTGTAATGCATCTCATACAACCCCAGATGGTAGTACCATCGGAGGCATCTAATGGGTAAAAACACAAACATGTATCACACTTTTATAAAGGAATCGGCCAACACAAACAAATTTTTTTAACTTTGACCTCATAAAATTGGCATTTATGTTTTAAATTTCAAAATTATGTAAACTAATGAAATGTAGAACTCGTGATGAATTTTACGCTTGTAATTTTTCAAAAAATTAAAAAAAATATATTTTGATATTTTTCTTATAAATTTAATAACAGATTTTGAATTGCTAAAATTTTTAGGAAAAAGTGATGTCGAGTCCACATCACAAAAAAAAAATTCTTATTTTTTCATAATTTTTTTTCAAATAGATTAGTTCAATATCTAGTGCATGGAAAAAAAATAGTTTTCAATGCATATTTTCCTCATAATAATGTTTTAAAGTCAAACTTACTAGAACTTGATAGTTTTCATTCCATGTCAACTTTTGTATAAGTTTTTTATCATTTTCAAAAAACCAATTATACCCTTTTGGAGAGGACTCTTTCGTCCAGTGCACCATATAATTTTAAAAAAAATTGATGTGGTCTAATATATTTTTTATTTTTTCTAATCAGTATCATCTTTGATTATAACAACCTACTTAAAATAATTTAAAACAAAAACATATTAAAACTAATCAAAATATCAAAAAATATATATACTTGGATTGTAGACTCGGAGCTCTACAAAAGGGTATTTTTAGTTTTTGAAATAATCCATTCTGACTGAAGAAATATTCAGTCCAAGTTGAGAGTTTCAAAAATTTATAAAAAAGGAGGAGGTGGCTACCAAATAGGATGCCACATAGATGGTTCCAAGTGAATCGAGCTCCTCAAGCGAGTTTAACTTGACTGATTTCAATTCACCTGAACCTACACTTTTTGAGTTAGCCCCCAATTTGATTGGCCAATTTCTTTTTTCAAATTCAAACAACTTCATATAAATATAGGTTCATCTTTATTTTTTCAATTCAAACATGAGGAGAAAATACAAGTAGTTTTTTTACAATAAAGGCTACAAATTATCTTCTCATTTTTTTCAATTCAAGCATCTGGAGAAAGCACACAAAAAATTTTTTTTGCCAAGAGAGGCTACAAATTTTTAAGGTACAATAACTCTCAACTTGTCATTGATTAATTTTAAAAGTTTATGAGGGTATTTATTGTTCATATATACTGGTCTTGAATGATAGATTAAAATCATGTAGAAATTGAACTCCATGACTTAAATTTATTGGGATGTACATGCATGTGTATGTGTGTGTAGGTGAATTAAAACAAACAATTTGTGATGGGGAATAAAAGAACTAGATCAAAGTTGTATGATCAAAAAAGAGATGAAAACAAACTAAATAGGGGGAATTTGACTTTAGGATCATCTAGTCAAGAACAATCCATTGAAATTATTGATGAACACGTTGAAGAGCATGGTAATGAATAAGTACAGGAAGAAATTGGTACTAGTGATACAAACTTTTTGTATGGAATGAAAAATCTTATGGAAATGGATGAGGATTCTCTTTTCAAGACAATTTCATCTGAACACATGTTACTTGAAAACACAATAAAAATTCACTCTAAAAGAATTTGAGATGAATTTTTAAAAGATAAATCTCTAATTGGAAAAGCACAATTATGCACAAAGTTATTTAGGTGAAAAAAATGACCTCTATTTTGGAGTTGTTAGGGGTTGATAATAAGAAAAAATCTTTAGATTTATTAAATTAGACAATAGTTCAAAACTTGGAAGAAGCATTGGATTCTATTAAAACCAAGAGTTGAGCTACTAATTTAAGTGTTGCACATAGAGCATTTATGACTATAATTTCTAGTAAAAAATTATCATATAGAAGACAAGTTCAAACAATTGCCAAAGCAGTAAATATATCTAGGAGAACTATTCAAAGATATATCAAGAAGAGAAATAGATTAGATGAAAACATTGAAAGTAATTGGGCAAATATTTGTCGACTCCCTCAAAAAGATAAAATTTTAGAAGATATAAAACAAAACGTAATTAGATATTAGACCAACCACTCTCATGTTTCTTCCAACATAAGGGACACTATACAAATAAAAGGTGAAGATGTTAAAAAAATTTCTCATCCAAAACATTTTATAGATACAACACAAAGTGAACTTTTTGAAGCATTCAAGTAAGAATTTCCACAGGTGAATATTTGTCAAAGGATGTTTGAAAGTTGATGGGGAGTGCACAGTGGGAAACACAAATGGACCCTAATTACCACACAGTCGGTAAGATTTGACTAAAGAGCTACCAATACATTTTGATCGGCTAGTCAACCATTGTCAGAAAGACTTCCTCAAGTCCTACCATTGCTCAAACTCTCACTGACAACAAACTTTAACTATGGCAAGACTTATTCCCATTGGCAAAACTCCTAACTTGGCTTCCAATGCCACAACTCTTATCAATGGCTTTTATCTTTGACGTAACCTGTTCTATCGGTGAACACTTGCAATCCTTGGCTGATGAGCCAACAACCTCAGCGAGACGTATCCCATCGGTGGGACTTACTCCAGAGCTGCCGATATGCCTATTGCCCCGATATCACCTTCGGTCTTCATTTGTCGATAGGACAATTACCATCGGCCACCTCAGAGTTTGCTATGCTGATACACCGATGCACAATTTGCCTTCTCTGAACCCTAGCACATGGAGATGCTAGGTCAACCTATTGCGCGAAATGCCCTATCTAGATCCTTTGCACTATCGACACAAAACAAAACAAGAAGCAAAATGAATACTGGTACAACAAAGCCATTCTGCTGATTTCGATAGAAATCACACTAGCGGAATGCTTCACGATGACATATGGCAACAATGAAAAGTGTAGAAAGAATGGAGACCTACAGTTACACAATTTGCAGTTACAAGAAACAGAAATTGAATTGACATAATAGAATAGTACCACATCCCAACTACTACCATGTTCTCTTGTCAAACATCTCAGTAGATTGCCTAATGACCTATTCACAACCTCGTTTTGGCCATTAGTCAGAGGATGATAGGCTAAACTAAAAGACAAATTTGTACCCAATCTTTTCCACAAGGTTTTCCAGAAATGTCCCACAAATTTGTTGTCTCTGTCAGATACAATACTCAAAGGCAATCCATGAATCCTAACGATTTCTTTAAAGAGCAAACCTGCAATGTAACTAACATCATTGGTGGTCTTATAAGGAATAAAGTGAGCCATCTTACTGAACCTATCTACCACAACAAACACACTATCATAACCTATCCTTGTCTTGGGCAATCACATCACAAAATCCATACTCAAACTTTCCAAAGGTCTGTTTGGTATGGGCAAAGGTTGGTACAATCCTGCATTGGTTGAGACTCCTTTTTCTCTCTGGCAAATTATACAACTCTCAACAAACCTTCTGATATTAGATTGCATCCTTCGCCAAAAGTAAAACCTTCTTACAAGATCTAAGGTCTTATTGAGCCCAAAATGTCCTCCTAAACCACCACTATGTTTCTCCTTCACTATATTGTCCCTCATTGAACACTTAGGGATACATAGTTGATTTCCTTTAAACAAAAGTCCATCCTGCAATGTATAATCTGAAAATTCACTATGGAAAGCATTGGCAAACTTGCTGCATACCTTGTAAATCTCCTTGAAATCTTGGTCTTCTTCATACAATCCTTTGAGTGCCTCAACACCCATGCTTTGTAGCTGCACTTCTTGCACTGTCAACACCCTTTTGCTTAAAGCATCAGCACCCTTATTGGTTATTCCTTTCTTATGCTTGATGATGAAGGTGTATGCTTGAAGACTTTCCACCCACTTCATGTGTCTATGGTTGAGCTTCTCCTGTCCATTCAAAAAACTAAGAGCATGATTGTCAGTGTATACAATAAATTCTTTAGGAAGCAAATAGTGCCTCCATTTTTTTAGATCTTGTACCATAGCATACAACTCTAAATCATAAGAGGAGTACTTCCTCTTGGCTTCATTTAACTTTTCACTGAAGAAGGCTACTAGTCTGCCTTCTTGGCTCAACACTACTCCTATGGCCAGTCCACTTGCATCACATTCAATTGTGAAAACCTTATTTGGTGCAGGGCACCTAGTAGCAGTCTGACACCTCAAGCATTTTGATGCATTTTGATAAACTATGTTTTGTTTTGTTTTGTTTGTATGTGTTGTAATAAGGCTTTAGCCATGTTTGTATGGTCCCTTTTTGTGTGGTCAAGATGATTGAGGTGACCCTATAAACCTTAATCATTCTTAGTCCACTTGGACCCTTGTTGAGGCAATTAGGCCTAGTAGGTCTAATGAAGTTTCTTTGAGTCTTTTTGGTTGTTTTGGTGTTTTACATGGTCTAGGGAGTATGATGGTAGTTTCATCCCCTTGGACAAGCTAAACCCATCGACCATCTTGGTGTAAATGCAAAAATGCCATATTGTCCAATGTTGCCAATAGTGTCAATGACACATTGGCCAGTTGCAACTCATTTTAGATAGATGAAACTACTTTAGGAGGTTGTCTACCGACTTGGATCGGTTGATATGATGGAAATCTTACTCCAGTAAGGGGGGGTGTGACTGTACGGAGTTTTGGGCACTGAAATCAAGATTTTAGACTGTGTTTCGCTATTTTTTTGCTGTGTATGGCCTGTACAGATTGGCCAAGTGTGCAAATGTTGTTTTTCTGAAAGCACTTGGAGTAAGGGTTCTAATGCAACTAGTTTGAGGGTTTGAAGTGGTTGTGGTGAGAAGATATTGCCATTTTAGTGCAAACTGCCATAAAACCCTGTTTTCTAGGGTTTGCCACCAAAAATCCGGCCCTAGAATGCATTCCCACTGGTGAAAATTCATGGAAACTGGTGAAATGTAGGCTAGGGATATGTATTATAGGATTCCAAAAGCATTTTCTTGGGAAAGATCGTCTTCTATTTTTAATTTGATGCCCTAGGTCAAGTATTACCATGTATTTGGCCTGTTTTATGCTATTTGCTGTTGTAGGTGACAGAATCCAGACAAGGTGAATGAAAGAATGTTGGTTTTGTGTTGTAGGGACATGGTAGAAGCATTCCAAATTCTTGCTCCTAACCTATGAACCAAATTTGAACACTTTGCTTTGTAACCCAGGCCTAAAGTGATCAATTAGGCCTAGAGACCTAGTGGGGGTTTTGAACTGCTGGAGTAGAGTTGGGATTGGAGATTTGGAGGTTTGTTAGAGTCTCATAGAGGGTGTCAAAAATCACCATTTGTTTTCCTAGTCCTTTGGGATTTTGTCATTTGGTGTGAAGAAACTAGTTTAGGAGGGCTAGTAGCCTCACTAGGCCTAGTCATGGTTGGAGAGTTTTGGAAAGTTGGGAACCAAACCAACTATTGGAAAGGTGTTTGCAGACCTTCCTTATGGTGTAGAAACAAGATCAGGAGTTAGACAATAGCCTTGACCACAAATCCATAACTTGCACGTGATGAGTGAATTGGCTTGGTTGAAGGCTAGGTGAGTGGGTGAGTTGGTAGTAAACCATTGTGTTGTTGCTTCCCTTGTGCCACCTCTGCATCAGGTGGTATCAGAGCCATCAAAGAGATGGGAGATAGAGAAGAAGAGGAGGAAGTCCCTTCAAGAGTGACTAATGCCGAGTTGGCAAAGATAGTGAGAGAGCAAGCAGCCAAGAACAAAATGATGGAGGCTGAGATAGAAAAGTTAAAGAAAGACAAAGACAAGAAGAAGAAGCCAGAGGTCATCTTGGATTCAGATGAAGAGGATCAATATGAGGAAGAAGAAGTGCCTATGGAAGAGCCACAAGGAGGCGTGTCAGAGAGACAATTCCTAGATGCACTTAGAAAGTTGAGTAGGAAGGACACTAAGGCAGACTTACCTATGTTTCCTGGTAAGATGAATCTAGAGGAGTGCCTTGATTGGATTGAGGCAATGGAGAACTATTTTGAATGTGAAGAAGTGGTAGAAAATCAGAAAGTGAAGATTGCCAAATCAAGAATGAAAGGGCTAGCCTTGAGTTGGTGGAATTTTATTCAAAATGAGAGGATAGAAGATGATAGGAATCCTATCTCTACATGGAGGAAGATGGTACTTGAAATAAAGAAGCAATTTGTCCCTGAGGATTATGAGGTCAACTTGAACAAGAAGTTGTACAACTTGAGATAGAAGGACATGGACGTGAGCACCTACATAGAGGAGTTTCACAAGATGACATTGAAAGCCAAGATGCCTGAGAATGAAAAATAGAAGCTTGCAAGGTATCTTAATGGCCTCAAGTTCTCCATTCAAGATGAATTAACTCTCTTTAACCTAGAGACAGTCCATAAGTGCTTTCAAATGGCACTAAGGATTGAGGATAAGCAGAGAAGAAAAGGGGATTTTAATAGCAGCAGTAGAGGTAGTGGAAATCAGAACTTTAGGGGCAGGGGCAGATTTCAAAATAGAGATAATTTCTCTAGACTCTAAGGTGGCGGATCACAAGAAGGCAGCCAAGGGCAGGCTGATAAAAACAGTGTTGATACGAGTTAGTTTAGAGGGAGAGGAAATGGTAGAGGAAGAAATGGGGGCAGAGGTCCCAATGTGTTTACTGGAAGGTGTTTCTTTTGCAATCAGATTGGACATCAGTCCTTTAGATGCCCGGAGAACATGGGAAACACTGCTACAAATCAGAAAGATAGAAGGGTGCAACTCCTTCAAGAAGAAGACTATCAAAGCACCACATCATACCAAACAACCTCTTCCAAGTCTATAGTACCTGAGAGTGGAGAATGCATCATGTTTAATAGGTCACTCATCATGCCAGCCACCAAGGAGCAGCCCCAAAGAAACAACTTGTTCAGAACCACTTGCAAGGTGAAAGGAAAAGTTTGCAAGGTAATAGTAGATTCAGGTTCCTCTAAAAATTTGGCTTCTAATGAAATGGTGACTAAGTTAGGATTGGAAAGAATGCCTCATCCTAACCCCTATAGAGTCTTTTGGCTAACCAAGGAACAACAAATTATGGTGAAAGAGCAATGTTGGGTTGAATTCAAGATAGGTGAATATCATGATAAGGTTCTTTGTGAGATAGTGGATATGGATGCATGCCACCTTATTCTTGGAAGGCCTTGGCAACATGACACAAGTGCCCAACATGATGGTAAAAACAATGTGATTCATTTGTCCAAGAATGGTGAAAAGTTTACAATGACTCCTTTGATTGATGATTGCAAAGAGAAAGTCATTTCTAGTTCAGTTATGTTGGTAGGTGAAAAAGAGTTTTTGGCTAACCTCAAGGAAGAGAAAGTGCCATGTTTTATAGTAGTCATCAAGCCCAAGGATGTGAATCCCAAGAAGGTCAAAGTGCAGCAACCTCTTAGGAGGATTGGACCAAAGGAAGTGGAGGAACTATTGGAGAGGTTTCAGGATGTGATAGCCGATGAAGGCAAGGATGCCCTTCCACCAAAGAGGGAGATTAGTCATTGCATTGATCTCATCCCTGGATCCACCATACCAAACCAAGCAGCCTACAAGTTGACTCCAGAGCAAAATGCAGAAGTGGCAAGGCAAATCCAAGATTTTTTGGATAGAGGACTTATCAGGAGGAGTATTAGTCCATGTGCAATACCTGCAGTGCTTGCACCCAAGAAGGAAGGAACATGGAGACTATGCACTGATTCTAGGGCCATCAACAAGATCACTATCAGGTATAGATATCTAATGCCTCAAATGGAAGATTTAATGGATTTCTTGGGTAGGGATAAGTATTTTACCAAGATAGATCTAAAAAGTGGTTATCACCAAATCAGGATAAGGGAGGGGGATGAGTGGAAAACCACCTTCAAAACCAATGAAGGACTATTTGAATGGGTTGTCATGCCTTTTGGCTTGTCAAATGCACCAAGCACCTTCATGAGATTGATGAATGAAGTGCTAAAACCTTTCCTTAACAAGTTTATTGTTGTATATTTGGATGATATACTAATTTTTGGTGACAGCAAGGAAGATCACATAAGGCATATCCATCAAGTGCTCAGGAGGCTTCAAGAGGAGAAGTTGAGAATCAATCTTGACAAATGTGTCTTCCTACAAGAAGAGTTAATATTTTTGGGGTTTGTCATCTCTAAGGGCAGCCTAAAAATGGATCCAAGCAAGGTGGAAGCCATTCTTAATTGGCCAACACCTACAACAGCCTTTGAGGTAAGGAGTTTCCATGGTTTGTGTAGCTTTTATAGAAAGTTCATTAGAGGGTTTAGTGGCATTTGTGCTCCACTTGTTGACACCATAAAAGGGGGCAAGAAATGTGTGTTTGTATGGACAAATGAGGCCAACCAAGCCTTTGAACTGTTAAAGAAAAAAATATTAGAACAACTGGTCCTTGTTCTTCCTAATTTTGACAAGGTCTTTGTGGTAGAATGTGATGCAAGTAAGAGGGCTATTGGGGGAGTCCTAAGTCAAGATGGGAGGCCTATAGCATTCTTTAGTGAGAAGTTAAATGAGGCAAAAAAAAACTACTCCACCTATGATCTAGAGTTATATGCCATGGTTCAGTCATTAAGGAAATGGAGACACTACTTATTGCCAAAGGAATTTATAGTTTTTACTGATAACCATGCATTGAGCTTCTTGAACAGGCAGCAAAAGTTGAATCACAGACATGTCAAGTGGATGGAGTACATCCATGCATACACCTTCTCCATAAAACATAAGAAAGGAGTGGCCAATAAGGTAGCCGATGCCTTAAGTAGGAGGAATCTTGTTATGCAGACCATACAGTTAGAAAGTACAGGTATTCATGCTATCAAAGATCAGTATACAGCAGATGGGGACTTCAAAGAACCATACCTCTCTTGCAAGGCCATGACACGAAGGTATAATACTAATTTTTCTAATTTTTTGTTGCAAGATGGATATCTTTTAGCATGTTGTGTATCCCAAGAGGGTCTGTTAGAGAGAATATAATCAAGGAAAAGCACTGTGGTAGCATGTCAGGTCACTTTGGTATTGACAAGACCCTAGAATTGGTTAGGAGGTACTATTTTTGGCCCAAATTGCCAACCAATGTAAGGAAGTTTGTTGAAACTTGTCAAATTTGCCAAGGAGCAAAGGGGCATAAATCCAATGCAGGTTTATACACTCCTCTACCTATTCCTTCAAAACCTTGGGATTCCATCAGCATGGACTTTGTACTTGGTTTGCCTAGGACAAAGAATGGACATGATAGCATCTTTGTGGTTGTAGATAGGTTCTCGAAAATGGCTCACTTCATTCCATGTAAAACCACACATGATGCCTCACACATAGCAGGTTTTTTCTTCAAAGAAATAGTCAGGTTACATAGTTTCCCTTTGTCAATCATCTTAGACAGAGACCCCAAGTTCATAGGACACTTCTGGAGGACACTTTGGAAGAGACTAGGTACAAATTTGTCCTTATCATCTACCTATCACCCTCAGTCTGATAGAAAAATAGAGGTGATTAAAAGGTCACTTGGCAACCTCCTAAGATGCCTCACAAAGGAGCAGGGTGCTAGTTGGGGTTCCATTTTGGCTCAGGCAGAGTTCTCATACAATGACATTGTCAATAGAAGCACCAACCTGTCTCCTTTCCAAATTGTTTATGGCACTCACCCAAGGGGTATTTTGGAACTTAGGAAGGTTAAAGGACTGGAAAACAGTAGTATCTTGGCTGAAGACTTCATTCAAGTCATGAAAGATGTCCATGAACAAGTACAACAGAAATTGCTGTCCACTTCACAAAAGTACAAACAGTGTGCTGACAGGAAAAGAAGGGATTTGTAGTTCAAGGAAGGTGATTTGGTAATGGTCCATCTGAAGAAGGAGAGGCTCCTTGCAGGTAAACATACCAAGCTACTCATGAAATATTGGGTCTTGTGAAGTGCTCAAGAAATGTGGAGAAAATGCCTATAAAATCAGACTTCCGGATGGTATTGCTTTGTCTCTAATTTTTAATGTTTCAGACCTTTATCCCTATAAAGGATTTGATCCTCAGACTACTATTGAAGAAGATCAAACTGATCAGATACTCCAGTAACTCATTCCTTCATTTCCAAATCAGATTGAGTGCATTTTGGACAAGAGGATTGCAAAACAAACTAGAAGGCACACCTATCATGACTATTTGGTGAAGTGGCTAAACAAACCTCAGGAGGATGCCACTTGGATGAGCAGGGCAGACATTGAGAAGGCAGGTTTCACATTTGACAACATTCCAACTCAAGAGACTTGAGTTCTCTTTGACAGTGGGTGTATGGTGCAGGGAACCTAGGAGCAGTCTGACACCTCAAGCATTTTGATGCATTTTGATAAGCTATGTTTTGTTTTGTTTGTATGTGTTGTAATAAGACTTTAGCCATGTTTGTATGGTCTTTTCTTGTGTGGTCAAGATGATTGAGGTGACCCTATAAACCTCAATCATTCTTAGTCCACTTGGACCCTTGTTGAGGCAATTAGGCCTAGTAGGTCTAATGAAGTTTCTTTGAGTCTTTTTGGTTATTCTGGTGTTTTTGCATGGTCTAGGGATTATGACGGTAGTTTGATCCCCTTGGACAAGCTAAACCCATCGACCATCTTGGTGTAAATGCAAAAATGCCATATTGTCCAATGTTGCCAATAGTGTCAATGACACATTAGCCGGTTGCAACTCATTTTAGACAGTTGAAACTACTTTGGGAGGTTGTCTACCAACTTAGATTGGTTGATATGATGGAAATATTACTCCAGTAAGGGGGAGGTGTGACTGTACGAAGTTTTGGGCACTGAAATCAAGATTTTAGACTATTTTTCCCTATTTTTCTTGCTGTGTACGACCTGTACGGATTGGCCAGGTGTGCAAATGTTGTTTTTCTAAAAGCACTTGGAGTCAGGGTTCTAATGCAACTAGTTTGAGGGTTTGAAGTGGTTGTGGTGAGAAGATATTACCATTTTAGTGTAGACTGCCCTAAACCCCTATTTTCTAGGGTTTGCCACCAAAATCTAGCCCTAGAATGCATTCCCACTAGTGAAAATTCATGGAAACTAGTGAAATGCAGGATAGGGATATGTATTATAGGATTCCAAAAGTATTTTCCTGGGAAAGACCGTCTTCTATTTTTAATTTGATGCCCTAGGTCAAGTATTACCATGTATTTGGCCTATTTTATGCTATTTGTTGTTGTAGGTGATAGAATCTAGACAAGGTGAATGAATGTTGGTTTTATGTTGTAGGGAGATGGTAGAAGCATTCCAAATTCTTGTCCCTGACCTATGAACCCAATTTGAACTCTTTGCTTTGTAACCCAGGCCTAAAGTGATCAATTAGGCCTAGAGACCTAGTGGGGGTTTTGAATTGCTGGAGTAGAGTTGGGATTGAAGATTTGAAGGTTTGTTAGAGTCCCATAGAGGGTGTTGAAAATCACCATTTGTTTGCCTAGTCCTTTTTGATTTTGTCATTTGGTGTGAAGAAACTAGTTTAGGAGGGCTAGTAGCCTCACTAGGCCTAGTCAAGGTTGGAGAGTTTTGGAAAGTTGGGAACCAAACCAACTGTTGGAAAGGTGTTTGCAAACCTTCCTTATGGTGTAGAAACAAGATTAGGAGTTAGACAATAGCCTCGACCACAAATCCATAACTTGCACTTGATGAGTGAATTGGCTTGGTTGAAGGCCAGGTGAGTGGGTGAGTTGGTAGTAAACCATTGTGTTGTTGCTTCCCTTGTGCCACCTCTGCATCATTATTGAAATCAAGAAGTACTAAGACAGGATACTTGGCAACTTTCTGCTTCATACTTTCAAAAATCTGATCTGCCTCTTTCGTCCACACAAATTTTATCTTTCCTCCACCCTTGATGGTCTCCAACATAGGTGCACAAATATCACTATAGTTCATAATAAATTTTTTGTAAAATGTGGCCAAGCCATGGAAACTTCTGACCTCTCCTGCTGTCTGAGGTGTAGGCCAATTCAAAATAGCCTCTACCTTGGAAAGATCTATTTTCAAATCACCCTTAGAGATGACAAAACCTATGTACACCAATTCTTGTTTCATGAAGTCACACTTTTCCAAGTTTATCAGTAACTTTTGATCTTGCAGCCTCTTCAAGTCTATCTCCAAATGTTCCAAGTGTTCTTCCTTGCTCTTACTAAACACCAAAATATCATCAAGGTAGACTACCACAAATTTCCCTATGAATTCCTGCAACACCTCATTCATTAGTCTCATAAAGGTGCTAGGGACATTTGAAAGACCAAATAGCATCACAAGCCACTCATACAACCCTTCATTGGTTTTGAAAGTTGTCTTCCACTCATCCCCCTCTCTTATCCTTATCTCATGGTATGCACTCTTCATGTCTATCTTGGAGAAATAAGTAGCACCTCCCAAATAGTCCATTAGGTCTTCAATTCTAGGAATAGGAAACCTCTACCTGATGGTTATCCTATTTATTTGCCTAGAATCAGTACACAGTCTCCATTTCCCTTCCTTCTTTAGGGCTAAAACAATAGGTACAGAACATGGGCTAAGGCTCTTCCTTATCAACCCTTTGTTTAGGAGTTCTTGAATCTAGTTTGCTATCTCTTCATTCTGCTGAGGGGTCATTTTATATGCTACCTTATTAGGAAGTATAGCTCTTGGTATGAGGTCTATCTGATGGCTAATGTCTCTGATAGGTGGTAGGGAATCCGGTATATCTTTTGCAATCACTCCTTTGTAACTCTCAAGAAAATATCTGACCTCATTAGGCCTGACTTCTCTCACACTTTTCTTCTTTCCCCCCTTAGGCTTCACAATCAAAGCAAAACCAACTCCATCACCTTCCTTTAGTGTGTCCATGAATTCTTTCTTTCCTCCCATCATTACACTAGACCCTACATGCTATGGATCCTCTTCTACCAATGACTGTATCCTATAAGTCACACCATCCTTTTGGAATGAGTAAGTATTCTTTTCTCCATCATGATGAGCCTTTCTGTCAACCTACCATGGTCTGCCTAACAAAAGATGGCAAGCATCCATTAGAAGGATGTCACACAAAATTTTATCCCTATACCCCCCAATACTAAATTCTACCCATGCCTATTCATTGATGAGTATGTGCTGCCCCTTATTCAACCAACTGACTTTATATGGACTGCTATGGGGTATCTTTCCTAGATTCAACTTATTCACTACTTCCAAAGATATAATGTTATCAGTAGAACCAAAGTCAATAATAACTTTACAAACCTTACCTTGGATCTTGCAATTAATTCAAAATAAAGCCCCTCTTTGAGATGGTTCAGTCTGCACTGGTTCCTTGAGTAGCGTCCTCTTGATCATTAGATATTCTCCCATTTCTGATGCTAGATTCACTTCAGGAGATGTCACACTCCTTGCATCTTCTTAAATCAAAGTGGTTCTCTTCTCACCACCATGAAAAGTTGAGGCCTTCTCTGGACACTTGTATGCCGGGTGCCCTATCTAATTACAGTTATAACATCTCATATTGGAGAATTTAGATCCTCTACCTGATCCACTTGTCCCACCTCTTCCATTAGGCCTTCTTCCTTGGTAGGCTCCTCTACTACTGGAGTCTCCAACTTGCTCTTCTTGGCTAGACTCACCACTATGCCTCTAGTTAGGACTTCTTCCTCCAAAACTGCCTCTGCCTCTAAAACTCCTTCCACCTCTACCTCTACTATTCTACTCACTCTTTCTCTTTATCTTCTCTTCAGCCCTTAAGGCCATTTGGAAACACTTGTTTACTATTTCTGGTGCTAAGATGCTGATCTCATCTTGAATTTTCATCCTTAGGCCATTCAAATACCTAGCCACCTTCTTTGACTCTTCTTCTTGTCTCTTTGATCTAAGATTGAGTTTATGAAACTCTTGTGTGTATGCATTCACATCAAGGTCTCTCTATCTAAGGTTCTGCAATCTCTTATACATTTGCACGTTATAGTCCAGAGGTAAGAATTGTGCCTTGATTTTAGTCTTCATCCTTTCCCAGGATGTTATCATATTCCTGCCCTCCTTGACTCTCTCTCCTTGCTCATAATTCCACCATGCAAGAGTAGATCCCTTCAATCTTGCCTTTGCCAACTTAACCCTCTTATCATCAGGGACTTCTTTGTATTCGAAATGATTGTTCAATGCCTCAATCCAATCAATCACCTCTTCATCTTCCATACTTCCACTATACATAGGTAACCCATCTATGGTGTCCCTATTGATTGACATCAATGCATTTACAAATGCCCTCTAGTCTGTTGGTATCTCCTCTGTCTTCTTATTGGTTTCCTCAATTTCTGTATCACCTTCATCGTTGTCACTTTCATCTTCCCGATCTTTGCTTTTGGACTGCTTGAACTCTCCCAACTTGGATTCAAGCATCTCCTTGATCAACTTCTTAATGACATCCTGCGACATACTTTTGGGAGGCATCCTCTCTGCCTCTGTCTCGCTTTCTCTGTCTGACATAAACATTCACAGATAGCACCTAAATGCTAGCACTCCTGCAAATCCTCAATTCGACTTGCCGCCCAAATCTTTTTCCTAATTTGATACCAATATGATGGGGAGCACACATCAGGAAATGCAAACAGACCGTAATTACCTCATAGTCAGTAAGATTTGACAAAAGAGCTACCTTTACATTTTGATCAGCTAGACAACCATCATCAGAAAGACTTCCTCAAGTCCCACTATTGCTCAAACTCTCACCAACAACTGGCTTTAACTACGACAAGACTTATTCTCATCAACAAAACTCCTAACTTGTCTTCGAATGCCACAACTCTTACTGATGGCTTTTACCTTTGGTGTAACCTGTTTTGTCGGCGAACACTTACAATCCTTGGCCAATGCACTAATGAGCCAACAACCTCAGTGAGACGTATCCCATCGATGCAACTTACTCTAGAGTTGCCGATACGCCAATCATCCTAATATCACCTTCGATCTTTGTTTGTCAGTAAGACAATTACCATCGGCCACCTCAGGGTTTGCTACACTGATACACCAATGCACAATTTGTATTCTCCAAACCCTAGCACATGGAGATGCTAGGTCAACCTACTGTGTGAAACGCCCTATCTAGATCCTCTGCACTATCAAGTCGACACAAAACAAAATAAGAAGCAAAATGAATACTGGTACAACGAAGCCATTCCACTGATTTTGACAGAAATTGCACCAGTGGAATGCTTCATGATGACATATGGCAACAATGGAAAGCACAGAAAGAATGGAGACCTATAGTTACACAATTTGGAGTTACAAGAAACAGAAATCGAATTGTCAGAATAGAATAGCTTTATTTCTTTCAAGCACAATACACAATTACATTCACACCCTTCTTCGATCTGATTACCATGATCATTTGGTTCATTCCTCTGGGTATTTATCAACTCACCCTGAGGAATACCAAACTAACTCCAAGCGAGTGGGAGACCAATCCAAACAGCTCGGAGACAACCGTCTAAATAGCCTCCAACTGCCCTACTGCCCTATTTTTGGCATTATGTGGTTACAATTTGACAAAAGTGTCCTAAGTCACTTAGGACTTACAAAATAGACCTAGATACAAACTGAAATGAAAATGCATTGGTCAAATAGACCTTATTACAAAAGAAAACATGATTTTCTAGGTGCTCCTACACCAAGAGTCTATGACCATGTTTCATACATATAAATAAAGTACGTGAAACTTGTTGTTGTCGAAGTCATGTTGAATTTCATCTACACCTACAATCATATAAAAAAGTTATCTCAATAGTTAATCCAAATGTAGTCATCCTTGGAAGTACAACACAATTTGTGAAGTCTATCTTGAGTTAAAAATTAGAAGATTCATATGACTTCAATGTACAGTGTATAAAAATGCATGTATAGATTGTGGAAATTTGTGAAAACTTTTAATACCATTTGAGAATATTGATCATTCAATCCTAGTTGCTTGGAAGAAATTTGAATATGAGAAATACTCAATGAAGTTAGGAGCCGAGTCCAAAAAAATTGTTTTGAGAGAGTGAATTTCTCTACAATGAGTTTATGGACTCTAAATTTCGTAACATCATATATCTGCATATCCAACATTGTCACGATACAAGATGGCAAGCTAAGCAATTTTGTGACTCAAAGAATTGTTTTCCATTGGGTTGTATTCTTTCTATTGTAGATTTTTTTGAGCACTATACATTTAGTCCTCAAACTGAGATTCAAAGTCAATATTGGGTGTTCCCACAATAGTGGGTTACACTTTTATGGATGAATAAAAATTGAAGTGCCAAAAAATCTTTAACAGACACCTTTGTTCGAAGGTCGCCTCTACAAACAGAGGCATTGTCAGCCAAGTCAAAAAGCAAATCGTCAGAACCTTCATTTGAAGGGGGTCTATGAACGAAGGTGATTGAGTGCCAAATTAAAAATAATAAAATAATGCTTTTCTCGAAGAGCATCTTTGAGCGAAGGCATTATTTTATTATTTTTTTATTAAAAAGGGTTAAGACTCTCAAATGACATTTTTTTGTCATTTGAGAGCTCGCAGCAGAATGAAGGTGACAAGGAACAACATGTGAAGCTGACAGGGAACAATGTCTATGAAGGTGATAGGGAGTAGCATCACAAAGGTGAAGACCCCACATGATAGCATCTCCATACACGTTGAACACCAATCACAGTTGAATATGGCCCACATCACCATACACATCGAGCAAACTCCCATATATCCAGGTGCATAAATTTGTCGTGTCCTTTCTAATACTGTATATATGCAATTCTTTCATGTTCACTAAAGAATACACCAGTTTCTTGCTAACAGGGGATTCCATGGCTTCCATTATAGTCAATTAAATAAAGGAAATTTCTTTCTATGAAACCCTTGTTTGGCAATAGGATTTGTGATTACAGTTAATGAAATGTAGAAAAATTCAACTAAATGCAGGAATTTGATGAATTCAGTTAAAGAACTAGAACAATTTGGCAAACCCTAGTTTGGTAAACTAGGGTTTGTCATTACAATCAATAAAATTGAGAAAAAATTCATAAAAAACAATTTTTTTCTTCATACAATGAAAGAAGTATCAAACCCTAGAGTTTTAAAAGAAATTAGGGTGAAAAGATGAATTTAGTTTCACTCTAATTTAACAAACCCTAAACTAGGATTTGTCAAACCCTAGTTTGGTAAACTAGGGTTTGTCATTACAATTAATAAAATAGAGAAAAATTTCATAAAAAATAGAAAATTTTCTTGAGATAATGAAATAACTACCAAACCCTAGTTTGCCAAACTAGGCTTTGACAAACCCTAGAGTTTCAAAAGAAATTAGGGTTTGTCAAATTAGGGCTAGGGTTTGTCAAACCCTAGTTTGGAAAACTAGGACCGTTTATCTTTTGATCCTTGTTAGATCCTACTTCCCATTTGGTTTATACATATACTAAACCTACTAAATTCATCACACATGGATATTCTAAACATAGAGGCATTGCATTGATACGTAAAGTTCAAAAATTATAGACAAATGGAAGATAAACATTACACATACTCATGAGCACCAAAATCCCTCACTTGATAAGATGAATCATGGAAAAACAAGTCACATGAATGTTAAGATCCTAGTCTTGTTCACCATATGTAGACCTCAATAAGCTCATTATTTGGATAGTGACACAAATTTTGTAGTTTACATGTGTAAATTTATGTATATAAATTTATGTGATGTTTCTTGTACTGGATATGCTATAAATAGTATTGAGTTACCATGGAAATATATGAATGTATAATTTCATAATTTTTCTATTGTAAACATAAGTATGACAAAAATAGACAACTAAATAAACAAAAGAAGGGTCTAGGAAGGAGGGTTATGGCAATATATGTCTTTACAAATGATGTAGATAAGATACAAAAATTTCAAGTTAAACATTCATTAGAACTCCTTTTATAACCATGATCAAACAATAAATTTGATCAAAGAATAGTTACTAAACTTGAACTTCTCTTGTCCTTCTTTTAAGAAGATAACAATGAAACATAATAACAAGCTACTTTAATTAAGATTATTCAATGCTAAGTCTTTGAACATTGTTAATATTTTCCTATTAAGCTATCTAAGTTTCATGGTGAATGAAGACATTAAAGCTACCTTAGAACATTCCCTAAACTCAATGCTATTTTCTAAGGTCAATTTGCATTTTTTATATTAACCAAGAATTATGAAGTGAAAAAGTGTCGTTTCATTCTAAAATTTCCCAACTCAAAACTAGTGTGCTAAAAGTTTGGGTAGGTAAGTAGTATATTTTTAATCCAAAAATTAGGACAAATGTCTAGTTTTTGTGTAAGGAGATCTATTTTTTATGTGAGGAGATCTTAGTTGTCACATAACAAGATCTTAGTTCTCAGATAGTGAGATTTTATGCTTGTTTATATATTTTATTGTATTTTTAAGTGTTTAAATCTCTACCATGTTTGGTCACACATGTCTTTGAGCATTAAAAACCATTGTAAATGGTGGAATGATTGATTAAGAGTGATAAATAGGTCTTAGCATAGTTCAATCCATTATTGGTAAAATTGTGTGAGGTCCTCCTAGTTTATAGACTAATTTCATTAGAGGAATCCTCCATAGTTGAGACCCTTAGTAATTAGGGCTTTGAAGCCAACACCAGAAGTAGCAAGGAATTTCCTATTAGTTGTCAATGGGGAATGTTGGAATATTTAATACATAGTTGACAGAAATATGAACATTTTCAATTTATTCTTTGACCACTTATATCAAGTTGCGTATGAGAGGAAGTACAAATAACAATACATGCCAAGGTGTTTGAATTTGTGGGAGGACTAACTAGGAAAAAGGAATTTTTTTCTATTCTTCTTTTTAGAGCTACATTTTCTAATATTATATTAATTTGACAACACAAATTTGATGCAATGTGAGTGCATTCTATCACCTCATTCTTTGGTATTCTACTAAATAGAAAATGGGGAAATACCGCACATGTGGTTTTGAACCAAGTTTAAAATCATAACTGCAATTTTAAACTACAACAAGAAACAAAATATATTCAAAGGGTTAGGTCTGGACCACTAGAAAATAAGGACATATATTTAAATAAGGTATAAATTGGATGTCAATTCTCTACACAAAATATGCCATTTAGACATTAGTTATGACATCAAGAACAATAGGTCAAAATAAGTCCAAAATGATTGGGGAAAAGTATTAGGGATGTACTTTTCACCATTATAGGAGTTTAAAAATCAAAAATAAAATATCTACATTAAAATCATTTGAGACTCATACTAAATTTCCTAAATGTTCTCATTAAATTGTTGGAATTATTACATCTTTAGTATATAGTTAATAAATAAATATATTACAATTAAAGTCACCTTAGTGACTTGTTCTAGTATTTAAATAATTAAATGTTAGTTTATTATCATTAGTTTTGGGAGTTACTTTCCCATAAGTAGTTCTAGTAGTTAGTAAGGGAAAGAAAAGGCTTTTAAGACAATTTATTATAATGTAAAAATTAACAAGTTGAGTGCATGATAGTGGTGGCCATTACAGAGTAATTGGCATTGATAGCATTTTAGTAACATAATGGCAGTAGCATTGCTACACTTATTTTATTTTTTATTACTGGTAAAAAGAGGGACAACCATTAAAAATAATTACACTACAACTAGAAGAGGGCCACACCTACCTTAGATAGGCCATGGTCCCTCACAAGAAGTTGAAACTCCTTAAGATCTATTGTTGTAAATATTTGGAAGTAGCCATGTATGCAAAATTTGGAAGTATAATGTTGTGTAGAGGAGAGGAGAGGACAAAATGGTGAGCGATTCAAGGATCTATGCCAAGGTAGTTGTGATGGATGCACATCACCACATGTTTGGATGCCTCAAGTGTCTCCATTCTAGCCAAGGAGCTCCTTAATGGCCAACAAGTGGTGGTTGTGCAATGTGAAGAGATCTGTTTGTTAGGTGGACTTGTTTGCCAAAAAATGACTTGTACCTCCATTTTTTAAGAATGAGAATGAATATGAAACCATCTCATGGCCCCATTCATTTTAGGGCACCTTCAAGAATTCTTTAGAGGACAATTAGAGTCCTAGAAGCTGAATTGAACTATGTGACTTGTTTGCTCTACAACTGATTGAAAAAATTGAGAGGTGGTATACAACTAGATCCTCATCATTTTAGTTGCAAGACAATCAAAATATTTTTCTAAAATTGTGAGCACATAGGAATGATAATTTTATTAGTTCATTATAAACATATTTCTTTAAGTAAATTGCCTTAAATGATGAAATCATGTCTTCCAAATGTATATATTGCAATAAAGTTGTGGACAAAGTAAATAGTTAATGATAATTTTGTAATAAAGTTGTGGATATGTTTGGATACCTCGAGCGTCTCCATTCTAGCCAAGGAGCTCCTCAATGTCCAATGAGTGGTGGTTGTGCAATGTGAAGAGATCTGTTTGTTAGGTGGACTTGTTTGCCATAAAATGACTTGTACCTCCACTTTTTAAGAATGAGAATGAATATGAAGCCATCTCACGGCCCCATTCATTTTAGGGCACCTTCTAGAATTCTTTGGAGGAAAATTAGAGTCCTAGAAGATGAATTGAACTATGTGACTTGTTTGCTCTGCAATTGATTGAAAAAATTGAGAGATGACCATATACAACTAGATCCTCATCATTTTAGTTGCAAGACAATCAAAATATTTTTCTAAAATTGTGAGCACATAGGAATGATAATTTTATTAGTTCATTATAAACATATTTCTTTAAGGAAATTGCTTTAAATGATGAAATCATGTCTTACAAATGTATATATTGCAATAAAGTTGTGGACATGTTTGGATGCCTTGAGCATCTCCATTCTAGCCAAGGAGATCCTCAATGGCCAATGAGTGGTGGTTGTACAATGTGAAGACATCTATTTGTTAGGTGGACTTGTTCTCCATAAAATGACTTGTACCTCCATTTTTTAAGAACAAGAATGAATATGAAGCCATCTCATGGCTCCATTCATTTTAGGGCACCTTCTAGAATTCTTTGCTAGAAGCTGAATTGAACTATGTAACTTTTTTTCTCTACAACTAATTGAAAAAATTGAGATAAATTTTGTAAATCATTTGTTTACTTAGCTCAGCCTGATGGGACATGGTAAATTTATGATTCCAGTGAAATTGAGTATCATGTGAATTATCTATCTTAACTATCTATTAAACATTTTTTCCAGTAGTAGTAGTTGAACAAATGTTAGATGCTAGATTTTAATTTCATAAGATGAACTTCATATTTAATCAACTTCCTTCAATGATTTTGGAATACTTAGAACTTTATGCTATTTTCTACAAAATTGGAAGTGGTGGGGATGTGCCAACTAGATATAGTAGACCTGGGAGTCATGTTTTCTATACTTAACACATATGCTTTCTATAGATGTAGCAAGAAAATATAGACAAATTCATAGCATCCTTAATCACTCAAGGTCAAGAAAAATAATTTAATAAAAACATGTCTAATTTAGTGAATGTCTAATCAATTAAAGTAATGTAATAGTCATATATTTCCATGGTAACTAGATATGTATAGTCATTGGTTGTATCCATGTTCTTAGTGTGTAATGTTCATTATTTTATATCTATAACTATTGAGTTACCTAGATGTTTAATGTACATGGAGTAGGAATGACTTAAATGGTTTATTGTACACATGGTATTCATTTTTATGACACTGATACATGTTCAACATTACACATGTATGTGTAGATGTGGAAAAGTTAAAATCTCTCTCTCTTTGCAAGTTGAAAAGGAAAATAATCATCCATGCATTTTAGAAATGAAATCTTCCCTCTTGTTCAACTATTTATTTAACATGTTGGAATTGAATTAGGATCCAATCATGTTTAACCAATTGTCTACAAGATGACTGATATGCCTCACCAACACCAGTAATAACTAGTGTCTAAGTTTGGAAGTTGTGGACCAATGTATCAAATGTACACACCTGTACATTAGAGAAGAAATGTATGTTGATATAGGCGAATGCTACACAACATCTCTATCTACTTTGATGTAGGATGTGTATGTTGATACATTTGTTCCACAGGACCCAAAGTAGACACTATCATGTTATGTTGTTGGTGTGACATATCAGTCATACTTGTAGAGAATTGGTTCAACATGGCTGGATCCTAATGCACATGTATGTATGTATTGGAATAAGTAATTTATTTTTACATGCACAAAATTCATGTTGATATATATATCATGGAACATGTGCCACCACCTCTTGGACCTTCTATATTTACACACACAGATATTGAGATTTAGAAATTGACAGCTCTTCTTTCTGACCCCAACACAACAGGGGTTCATAGGGACACATGTCAATCAATTTTAACTAGCTTGCAGTGCATTAGACAGAGTCTAGGAGATACCCATGCTTATTCAGGTGATACTGTTGTTACTATTCTTGTCTAGATGTGGCAAGAGCTTACTGGTGATGTTTCTCTTACTTCTGTTTAGCTTAGTGTCTCAAAAGAGACTATCAAATCCCAATGTTTCGCATCTTATGTTGGTAAGCCTAGTTTGAGGGGCTACCAAGTGACTAGATGTGTAGACACTCTTATGGCCCCATTGATAAATCCATGTTTTCTTGCTGCTCATGGTCATTATCCCAATGATGACCAAATTCCTTTATATTTTGCACAACAGTTATATGCAGAGGTTCATATGGGCCTCAAGGTGAACTACTTGGATTTTCTAGAATATTTTGGTCAAGGGAGGGGTAGGCATCTCATCAACCAAATCAACAGGCTCTAGTTTATAGGGCTTTAGTTGGGGAGAGGATGCCTGCTATCTCCCCAACCTTGGCCCCTATTTCTGATTGGGTTGTCATTGCTTCCCAAAGGGAAGCAATCAATAGTGTAGGTTAAATTACTTTTCTCTAGATAGAGTCCTAGACCATGTACGCAAGCGTGATTCAACTGATGGCAGTAATGTTAGTGGATAGGTGAGTTTTAAAATTTTAAATCATTATTGTACTTACATACATGTAAATGCATATAATTTGTAAACTTTTATACATACATGTGTTGTACTATCTCTGGGGCTCAGCGCATCCATCAGATCAAGATGCTCAGTCAGATTCGGGTTGCTCAACTCACAGCTGACATGATGACTAGGCTATTGGTAGCACTTCGTAGACATGTGTTTCTCCAGATATTTCTCTAGATCTTATATTTGTTTGAGCAGACATTTCTATAGATGTACATGTTTATGTATGGACATTTCTATCTAGATACATTTGCATGTATTTGTGTTTGTGGACATTTATGAGCTGACATTTCAATCGACATGTGTGTTTGTAGACATTTATGAGGACATTTCTATCTAGATACATTTGCATGTATGTGTGTTTGTTGACATTTATGACCCGACATTTCTATCTACATGTGTGTTTGTGGGTCACATTTATGAGGACATTTCTATCTACATTTGTGTGTTTGTGGACATTTATGAGGACATTTCTATTTATGATTATTATGATTGTTTTTGCCATGAGAAGCTATTTAGGTATTTGTGTAATTCAGTAAGTGTAGAATGTAACGCCCCGTAATGAAAACCTTAGAGAACAACACATCTATGCTATGCAATATAGAATAATTTTTTTTAAATGAACAAAGCAACAAAGTAATGTTAACATATCTAAACACATCATTTGAACTAACGACTTGTCCTCTAAGATTTCATTGTTGCGTTACTTGACAAAACAATTAACATAATCTAACACACATCATGAATTAACATCAGTAGATCATTCTAAACCTATTGCATTAAATCAATAAACATTTACATCTCCATAACATCAGATAAGTGTTGGGTGAATATTTTGTCGTTAACTCGCTAACGACAAAATGGGTATATCAGCCACACCTATGATGAGACAAAGTCTCTCCTCTCAGCAAGGGGAGGTTCCCTCTAATTACTTGACTTTTTTAAAACAAACAACTTATGAAATTTATGTACACTAAAAACTATGTTTGTGGTGGTTCCATCTCATCTCATTCTCTTTTTTCAGAATAGATGTTTATATTTCAAACTTTTGATAGAAGACTTATAAATTATCACAAAATCACAGAAACACAAAGTTTTCTGTTAACTCACTTACTACTTGTAAACGGAACTATTTGAAGTAGAATGCAGCCCAAAGTCTTCACTCTTCTTCAAGATGGTAAAAGTAAATCAAATATAACAACTTGCAGCACAAAGTCTCCAAACTATTGTATTCTCACAAACATGAACATATAACCCACAACTGATTTGATAACACAAAGTTTATCAGAATCAAATTACGAGCGCTCTTCAATCACTTGAAACAAACTCCACACTTCAATTATTATTAAATAAGATTATGATAGCAAGACGTAAGAACAATACTATCACAACACAAATAATCCTAAGACAAAGATTGGAATTGAACTTGCTTTCTTGTATTGATAAATATTTGATAATTGATTTTCACAAAAAGCACAAAGTCTTGATTTGCTTCTCAATTCACCAGAGTTTTCTTACAATAGACAAAAGATAGATATTTACAAAAGAGACCCCCTTTATTTATAGGGAAAGGCCTTGAGAAAATTTAGGAAAAATCTAACTACTTTGACTTATTCAAAAATAGGAGTCCTTATTGACTTGGGACTTCGTATATTTTTACATGTAATTACATATTAAAAATGTACATGTAAAAATGTCCAAAATTGTTTTGAAAGTACATGTGAAAATCAGAAAATAAACTAAGGGAAAAAACAACTACTTCAATTTGTGTCACCTCTTTTTCTCATGTGGTGATCATACATAGTGAAAGCCACTTGCATTTCAATGCTATCTGGGTTGAATGCGTTCTTGAAGATCATCCTGGCCCTCACTACGGCATCCCTCACTGTAGTGATTGATTTTCCATGATTAGTTAACCTGGTTTTTAGATTGTCCAAGGTTAACTGGTTGTCTAAAATGTTGTCCACATAAGTTATTGAAAATGCTTTATCTTCAAATTCTTTCTGGAACATGTCTTCAAATTCCTGAACCATTTCTTCTGTAGAAAGAAATTGGTTGTCCTGTGATACCAACTTACAAGGTAACTCCTCCAACTTATGCAAAAGATTAACATCATTTTCTTCACTGATTTCCTTTGCAACTTCAAGATCCTTGATCAAATTTCTTAGCATATTGCTCCTGTACATTAGAGCTTCCTTTGTTTCTGTATATGAATCCATGTTGGAAATAGCGCCAATTGATATTAGGGTACTTATTTTTAGCTTCCTCATTTCCACCCATTTATCATGAGTATCCTCCGTGCGCTCAATATCTTGAGAGATAGCATCAATGAGATCATTAAGTTATGCCCTTACTTTCCTCATTTTATCCGTCTTCTCAAATACATCCGTGAGCAAAGAGATTCCTTGTGCTCGCATCCTATTTAAGTACTCTTCAAGTACTTTTCCTTTGAGGTGAGTCTTTTCTGCTTTCAGAATGATGGGGTCTTCTATAGATACGGCCTCTTGAGTAACTGCTTCTGAGTTTAAAGTGATTTTTCTTACCACTGCAGTCAGCTGTTCTACCTTTGCTTTGTAATAATCTTCATTTCTTTTTCCCTGTCAAACTTCTGGATCAGGATGTCCATGGATGACTGCATATCATTTTTAGCGCTTTCATGGGTGATTTTGCCCAATTCAACCCTAGAAATAGAATAGTCATTCATATCAAAATTTTCAACAGTTTCATCTTGTGGAGGTTTTGCTATCTCCAAAAATTTATGTCCCTTATCTTCAAGTACCCTGGAAAGAATCTTCGGTTTCTTCAGGGCCTTAGGCTTTGCAGGTACCAACTTAGTGAAATCAATATCATCTGGAGAGATGAATTGCTTTTTTCTCTTTGGCATGTAGGCTGATAACCAAGGTGGGAGCAGAGAAGTGCTCACATTGGGATCCATTCCTACTGCTGGTGTTCCCAGAACTGGGCTTGTACTGGTAGTAGAAACAATAGGCGGGGTGTTAGTAAAAACTGCACCTGTTACATTTGCACTTGAAACTTGCTCAGTATTCATCACAAAATGATCAAACATGGACGTATCCCTAATATCAAAAGATGAAGAAGACAAACTAGGAATTGACTCAGAAGAACGGAGAACATTTTCAAAAGTGCTTTGAGGATTATCAAAAATTATTTTAGGAGGAGAGGGAGATTCAGAGGAAGGAATGTTAATAGGAGAAACAGACACAGGAGCTGCGATAGGTGTATTTTCTTGTGGAAACAAAGCCTCCTCATCTTGTTGATCTGAATTCCTGTCTTCTACATCCATCTCTTCTGTAGCTGGCTCTTCAGTCGCTAGTTCTTCAGTCGCTGGCTCCTCAACTTCCATATCTTTCATTTCAGGTTCTTCCTCAACAGCTTTTGCTTTCTTCGTTACAAATCTAATTTTAGGCTTGTGTGTTTTAGAGGATGATGGAACATCACTCTTTTTCTTCATTCTGTTTTCCACCTTTTTACCAGTCTACTCTTGAATTTTAGTTTCTAAACCAGTAAGGAATTCTTTCAGCGTAATTCCTTTATCTGTCAGCCATTTATTGGTGTTAACCAATATAGGCTCAAATCTCTTCCTTAGTGAAGTCAACTCCTTTTGGGACCATTGGATTGGAGGGAGAGGAGTACTACCTATCTGTTCTGCATCATACCTGGCATCAACCAATTCCCCATCATCCACAAGATCTTTTGAAATATCAGCAAGTCCCAGATATTCAATTTGTTCTAGAGACAGCCTGCTATAGTCCATTTTCCTGATATCTTCCTTCATTCTCAAGTCTATCCAGACATCTTCCACCATGGGTTCATGAAACTGAGTTTTCCTCCTAATTTTATCCTTTATGCCCCAGTAGTCAAACTTTGGTCTCCTCTTGAATTGCTTCATCGTGACAAACTACATTTCTGTCTCCATAGCCCTTGCCTTTGCAGTAGTCAATATTGAATATCTACCGATTTCCACTGGAAATCTGAAACCAGGCTTCTTGAGTTCCATCTGTTTGTTATGCACGACAATCATTTGTCTACACAACTACATCAAGACCAGTTTATCTGAAGGAAATCTAGGAAGCATATAAGGGTAGCCTTGGAAAAAGCCAACCCTCAAGTATGAGAAAGATGGAAATTGCAAAAACATACAACCGAAGTTATTAACCACTGTCCATGCCTCGTCTGAAATTCTTCTCTACTCTAGTTGGGGATCAAAAAGACACAAGAATACAGCAAAGAACACATCATTCACCCTCCCGAAATGGTGAATTGAACCTTTCAATGTCAGCTGAGAATAATATTGGTATATTGGGACTACTCTCCTATCCCCTTCTGAGGATAATCCCAAAAAAATTCTCATGGAGGCTACAATGTATACCAGATAGGAAGTCATGTAGAACTTGGAGGTAGTGGATACCTTTGTCAGTTGGTCATGCAAAGCGTTACTGATTTGTTCTCCCCAGAAAATAACTTGCTTGCCTTGGAGTATGACCTTAATGAAAGGATACATCCATTCATGAAACTGTGAAGAGGAGGACAAACCTCTTATCCTACTAAGGAGAGTAATCAAGTCACCAACTTCTTCTACAAAATCACTTCGAGGAAAACTACATGGCCACCATGACAAACTTGACCTTGCAGTCTTCAACCATTTGTTGTTGATCACTTTCTTCGCTTTTTCTAGATTTTTGTCATATTCCTTCTGAGCTTCAACAAAGTCAAGCTTCAATACCTCTGTCGTAGGAGGACACATGAACACCTTGTCAATGAACTCAGGATCCAACCTGATTATCACATTACCACTGGCATCCACCACAACTCTAATATCTTTGTTATAGAAATGGGCACACTTTAGAATAAATTCTGTATTGTGAGCCGCCACTGGGAAGGATGATACTAGATGAATATTACTCTCCACTATCTTCTTCATCATAGCACTGGGGTTGCTTGACTTGGTTCTCTCTACAAACTCAGCCATATCAACATGGCCAATCTCTGTATCTCTAATGTCCTCAACATTAGAATGGATTGAGGTGATTGAGAAAACACCTTGATATTTGTACTTCATTGCTTTTGACTTCTTCGGGGACAAGTCAGTCATTTGGATGAACTTTCACTGAGAAGAAGTCTGATGTTGAACAAAGCTCTGCAGAAGAAACTGCAACAAAAGTCATGATCATGCAATTAGGGAAAATATGGGCAATCTGGGAAAATTGCATGTTGATGATCACGACTATGGGAATGCGCTTGAAAAAGGGCTATAGTGCGAGCTAGCCAAAAATCAGAGGAGAAATGGGCTCGGGAAATCAAAATTGGAAATTTTCCAAAGTTGGAAAAATTTGGGACATTTTTGCATGGGCGGAAAAATTTGTCGCCCTTGCATATGAGGGTTTTGTATTATTTGCATTGGCGGCAAATTTTGCTGCCATTGCATGTTGATGAAGATTTTGAGTATAAGCGGCAGATTTTGCCACCAATACAAGTAACAAGAAAAACAAGTCTATGTCAGAGCGGCAAATACTGCCGATGCTGCACTTGAGGTTTGTTTCTTTTCGATGTATAGTCGGCAAATTTCACCGATTTTACACATTGGTATGAATGGTGAGGTCCCAGCGGCAAATTTTGCCGATGATGCACTTGATAGAACTTTTCAGATTTAAGTGTAATGATGGGGAGTTTCGCCAACTTGGCACTTGGTAGCGGTCGCATGGTTTCCTGGTAGGATCGGCGAACTCTGCCGATGTTACATAACGGTGTAAAGCAAGGGTTGAGGGTCTAGGCGGTAGAAACCTAGAGGTTTTAGGAGAGATGGAGCCGGGTACATCCCTCAACTAATTGATGATGCTGACAATCAAGAGGACAGGTGGACAGCCTGAGAATGACTCTAAAGAGTCAAACTTAACGTAGGGGAAGGAGGAGCATGCCTTGATCCATGCCTGAAGCGAACGGGAGCCATGAAATACCCATCGATCAAGGATGCCCTGACAGGGATAATCCTCAGCGAGGATGCCAACAGTGCCCATAAGCTGTAAAAGGGTTGAGGATGCTGACAATGCCCTCAAGGAGGGTGCCAGGGCTGATCTCGTGAGAGGAAGCCGACAGTGTCCTCAAGATCCCCCGCTGAAAAAGGAATGAGGATGCCGACAGTGGCCTCCACTGATTAACGAGGAGTCCTCGACTTGAAGACGGGCATAGATGAAATACCCATCGATCAAGGATGCCGTGCCAGGGCAGATCTCGTGAGAGGATGCCGACAGTGTCCTCGAGGCATATGCTAGACCGCGAGGATGCCGACAGTGTCCTCCACTGATTAACGAGGATTCCTCGACTTGAATATGGGCATAGAATCTGACTGGCCTGAAGACATGAGGTGGATGGGTCAAGGACTTTAAGAGAGTGAGAGCAGCTGTCGATTTTATTCTAAAGAGTGGCACTAGAGAGTGGCACTAGAGAGAGGTACCGAGACAGCCTGGGTATTACTCTAAAGAGTGTAACTATAGAGAGCAGCTGTATTTTTTACTCTACAGAGTGGCACTAGAGAGAGGGGCATTTACCAGGGAGGTAGAATAGGCTTCTTACCCTTTTTCTTCTTCTTACCCTTACCCTTCGGCCTCCTACCCCTCCAGGAAAGGAAGATCTGAATATCAGTGAGCAGGTGACTGACTAATGAATCCCTGTATCCGTGCCGCTATTGATTCCTTATTCCGACATGCCTTCCCTGGTCCAATGCATATCTACTGGTCTGATGCATATCTCATGGCCTATGAATAGAGGGCTCTTGTTCGAGCGGTTCCGGGCCCCCCCAACTATTGCCTCCCACCCACCCCTGATTATTGTGGGGGGGAATTATAGTAGATGATTTCTCGCCGAATGATGCAGATTCGTATCCATTTCTCACCTCAAATAATTGCTACGAGTCGAACTGAATCCACTAAGGTTAGAGCAAGGTGAGGATGAGCTGGGACGGGGAGGTACCCCGGGCGGGGCTATGGCGAACAATGGTGGACCTAGGGCACCTCTAGTGTGAAAACAAATCACGAAAACAACAAAACAAAACAAAAGACAAAAACACAACGAAACTCTAAAACAAAAATCTAAATGATACACATCATAAATAGTGAGGAAGGGGAACGGAAAACAAAAGAGAAACTTACCCATCTAAAGCTTGAAACCCTAGGTTCGATGGTGATGGATTAGGTCAATCCCGTTGACGGCACGATCAAACGATGTTGGAGAAGTCTGGAGGATAGCTCGGGAGAAAGAATGAAATGGTAAAATAAGCCATCGAAACACATTAAACAACTAGACCACAAATGCTAAGCGAGTGGCACGAGTGGCCATTAATGGCACTAAGTGACCAAGATTCCAAAGATCTCGTTCGAGCGAAGATTTCGGCCGACAGTGCACAAACTTGAAAAACAAGTAACGACAGCATAATTCGCTGACCATGCACAAAAAAGAATAAAACATGTAAAGACGTCAAAAATCACCGACTTCACATGTTTAAACAAAAAAATGCATGTAATGGCGGTGAAATACGCTGCCTTTACATGCAATATAAAAAAGCATATGCAAAAGCGGCAAAAAATGCCGCTATTGCATGTATAAGAAAAATAAGTCAAAAATAGATATGCAGGAGCGGCAATTTTTGCCGCTCTTGCATATCAAGACAAAATTTTACTAACTCTTAAAAATGACCCAAATTAACATTTTTACTGATTTACAACTTGAACGATCTTTGCGTATATTGAGAAACTGATTCAAAGGGATGTCATAAACTAGTCTAAAATGTCGAACGATTTTGCACAAGGTCAAGAGAGTCTTGTCTCGATCCGTGAGCTTAGAGTGTAGATTCATGAAACGGACAAGTTTCATGGGGGTTGTCTACAAAAATGAGCATGGCTGATTTTGAGAAAAACAGTTGGCTCTAACTGGGGAATTTCCTTCAATCAAACTTTGAAACGATTGAGGGGAGTAGAATCTAGTCTCTAAGTGCCTTCATCCTTGCCATTGGGCTATAGAGTCAAGCTAAAAAGAAAAAGACACAAAAGAGTAAATGAAAACACAAGAATAAAACACAAAACTATACAAATGTACAATTTAACTTATCTGACGCTTCAGAGATTGAAGTGTTTCAGATGTTGTCCACTATGAGGCAACAAGAATGGTGTTCCATCCTGATACTCCAGCAAGAAACTATGTTCACCACAGAACTGGTGAATGGTGAATGGACCTCTCCACAAGGAATCAAATTTCCCATGCATCCCTTTTGGTTCTCTCCTCTTGTCCCACAACAAGAGTTGATCTCCAATCTGAAACTCACGAGCCTTTGTCTTCTTGTCGAAAAGTTTCTTTACTTGATTTTGGTGCTCAGCAATACGGTCCACCACTATAGTGCACTACTCCTCAAGTTCAGTCAAATACATGATCCTTTTATCAATAGAACTATCAAAAGTTCTATCTTCCAATGCCTTTACCAACTTCAATGCTGGCAATTCTAAGGTAATTGGTATCTCTGCATTCAGACCATATAGAAGATGAAACGGTGACATGCCTATTGCCCTTTTGGGTGTAATTCTATCTGCCCATAAAGCATCAAACAATGCCTTATGCCAAGTTCTCTGATTCTCATCTACCAGTTTCCTAATGATAGTGACCAGATTCTTATTACTTGATTCTGCTTGACCATTCCCTTGTGGATAATAGTCTGAAGAATGGGAAAGAGTGATCCCATGTTCGTAGCAAAATTCAGTAATCTCATGAGAGGAAAAACAAGTAGCATTGTCTGCTACAATCTTGTTTGGAACTCCAAACCTGGAAATAATGTTCTCTTTAAGAAAACTGCATACCACCTCTGAAGTAGCATGCTTGACTGGAATAGCTTCCACCCATTTGGTAAAATAGTCTGTTGCAGTGAGAACATAGTTATGTCCTACACTTGATGATGGATTCACTGCGCCAATGAAGTCTATACCCCATTGTTGAAAAGGTTCCTCAATCACCACTGGTTTTAGAGGTAAGGGTGCCAATTTCAGTTTCCTAACAAACTGTTGGCATAACTCACACCTACGTACCCAATTGTACGCATCTTGGAATAATGTGGGCCAATAGTATCGAGCATGCAAAATCTTGTGAGCCATTACAGGTGCTGAAAAATGTCCTCCACAAGCCAAATTGTGGAAAGACTCCAAAAGTCTACTTTGTTGCGCTTTATCCATGCAACGAAGAAATACACCATCAAGACTTCTCTTGTAAAAACCATTGTCCCAAAGGACGTAGTTAGCATCTTTTAACTTGACAGTTCTCTTTTCCTTATAAGACAAGTGAGGAGGACACTCACCATAGGTAAGGAAATGAGCGATATTAGAATACCACTCGTCAGTTGTAGCAACAAAAAGGATAGTTGGCGTGTCCACAACTTCTTCTTCATCCCCTATCTCTTTTGGAATGTTGTCTGCGATCAATTGACACAAACCTTTATCGTGCACAAGCTTGGGAGGCTTGATATCCAGATCAAATTCTTGGATCTTAGCGATCCAATTACCTCTCTTTGTTCTGAACTCCTGTTGAGTTAGGATAGATTTGACTGTTGTATCAGGCACCATGACAACAGTATGTGAGTTTAGAATATAGAACCTGAAATGCTTCACCACTTTGACCACGGCATAGGCTTGCTTCTCTATATTTGAATACTTTATTTCATGAGCTTTGAGAGGACAACTCATAAACGATATGGGGGATTCGATGCCTTCTTCATTCTGTTGTACTAGGATAGCTGAAAGTGTGTGTTCTGAAGCGTAGCTATAGACTACGAAATCTTTAGTGTAGTCAGGACAAACAAGAACTGGGGCATGAGCAATTGCTTTCTTGATATCCTCGAATGCTTCCTTACCTTCTGCGGTCCAACGGAAAGTGGGTTTACCCTTCATCATATTAACAATGTGACGGGTTTTTTCTGCAAACTCAGGAATGAACCTTCGCAGAAAATTCACTTTTCCAAAGAAAGAATGAACAGCAGTCTTACTTGTAGGTAGAGTGAGACTTTGAATAGATTTAACTCTCTCCAAGTCAATCTTAGTACCTTCCCAGGATACAATGTGTCTGAGAAGCTTACCTTCTGTCACCCCAAAAATTGACTTCTTGGGATTGAGGGAAATACCATTTTGCCGACACTGCTCCAACACTTGTCATAAATGATGCGCATGATCATGACAGTTTTTGGAGAAAACAGTCAAGTCATCGAGATACACCACGATGAACTTACCCATCTCATCTCTGAAAGCAAGATCCATCGCTCGCTGAAATGTTGTGCCAGCATTGATCAGACCAAAAGGCATTCTACGATATGCAAATGTGCCCCATGGTGTGGTGAACGTAGTTTTGAATTGATCAGCTTCATTGACCTCCACTTGGTTATACCCTGAAAAACCATCTAACATAGATAGCATTTTTGAACCAGTAACTGTTTGCAATACTTGATCCATGATGGGTAGAGGGTAATTATCTTTTAAGGAAGATTGGTTGAGATTCTTGAAATCAACACAGATACGGATTTCTCTGTTCTTCTTTGTCACAGGTACTATGTTTATGATCCATGTGGAATGATGAATTGGAAAAATTATCCTTGCATTCAGCATCTTCTGAATTTCAGAAAGAATCATACCTGATATCTTTGGATTGTATTGCCTCTACTTTTGCTTATGAGGCAATGATCTAGCTTTGAGGGGAATTTCATGTTGAACCTCCTTAGGCCTAAAGGACTTCGGATCATCATAGGAGTAAGCCAAAACATCAATGTAATGGCGGAGGAGGGTAATGAATTTGAATCTTTCATTAGCAGTGCAACATTTTCCAATGTTGACCATCTTAGGATCTATTTCTGAACCCAAATTGACCTACTCAAATTCCATAGAGGAACTTGAATCCTGTTGTTGTTGCCGCTGCTTGATATACCTGTCATGTTTATCAAAGAGTTTCTCAAGGGAAACCAATCCTTTTGGGATTTTATTTCCTTTCAATTGTAGAAATTCTTCACCGGTTTGTGAATCTATCTTTGAAACATATTCACGTGGTGGGGATTCACTTCCTTCAAAGTAAAGCTCATCAAAACTATCCATCTTTTCTAGGAAAGCAATGATTTGATTATCACCATTGAACACCTGCCAATGGTCAGCGTTATCAGGTACACTCAGTCAGAAGACCAACTCAATAGTGTACTTGTTTCCTTTGAAATCCTTATGAGGCACCATGAGAGTGGCAGAAACAGCCAATGAATCTGCACGATCATTGAATTCTCTTGGCACTGCTGAAATGTTGAAAGCATCAAAACTTTCAATGCAATCCCATACGCGATTGCGATAGTGTCTCAGTCTTTCATTTTTAGTTTGGTACAAATTTCTTACTTGACAAACCACCAACTCGGTATCCCCTTGAGCATGAAGGATTTTAACACCTCTGGCACGCGCAGCTTCCAATCTGAGCAACAAGGACTCATATTCGGCGGTATTATTGGTATTGTCAAATTGTAACTTGTATGAAAAAGGTAAAATATCACCTTGTGGTGATATCAAGACCACTCCAGCTCCAGAACTGGTAGAAGAACAGCTGTCATCAAACTCTAAAATCCAGACTTCATCAGAATTTGATTTCTTGGACTTTCTTTGGTCAGGAGACTCCTCTTCGTCAGTGAGGGAAGAATCTGGTATTACTATACTCTCACCTGAACTTTCATCTGAAAACTCTTCTGAGTCTCCATCTGACATATCAGAGCTATCACGCGATGTACTCTCATCTGATGAATTGGAACAATCTTCAGTAGACAGAAAATAGTTACCCATTCCCGAGGACTCAAACAAAATTTGAGCTTTGGGGTTTAATGTTTGAGTAACAATGTATTTTACCTCCTTCTCAGGAAGCAGCTTCTGCATGACACCTTTAACAGGTATCCTAGCTTCAGACAAATCCATATTCAACTCCCCACCTACATCCTTGCAAAAATTACGTCCAAGAAGAATGCCATATGAAGCTGGAACATCAGCTACCAAGACTGTCATCTTGATTCTCTTATCTAGAAAAGCTACAAATGCAAATTGGGCGTCTTTGATTTGACCCAAAAGTAGAACTTGCTTATTCTCCATAGAGAAACACCTCCCAAAAGTTTTGGTTAAGGTGAGGCCAAGGGCATCTGCTACCTTAGCAGGCATAACATTGTCTGAGGCTCCAGAATCTATTATGCAATTGCTCAATTTATGACCATTTACTAATAGGGAAACATAGAAAGGTTCAATTTTTCCAAAGGCTTCAGGGGGAGTAGTGACAAGATTGTTTTGGGTAGGTTTACTTTTGGAGGAGTCATGAGTAGCTTTGGGAAACTCTTGTCCTGCAGGGATGGCCTTATTTTTGACATATTTGGCTAATCTATCAAATTGTTTAGGATTAGCCTATAAATATTCAACTTCAGACATTTGTATCTTAGTTCTCCTAGCATGGTCTATTATATCAAACTGCTGAAAAGAATTAGATATGGAGGAAGAAAAACCATCATTTTGATTTTTGGTAGAGATAGCACTAGTCTAAGAAGTAGAAGTGGAAGGTACAAATTCATTAGAGGTACTTCCTTGTTTATTGACCATCGGGTCTTTTGATTGGAAAGGTAGCAGAGTCCCCCGTTTAGCGATTGAAATCGCCAGTTGAGATTCTTCTTTCGCCTTCCCTTTATCAACTTGGAGAGCTGACTGATTTTGAGACCTAGTGAAAACAGCATATGCTCCTTCACACACTTCTCCTTTTTCAGCTTCGTCCTGATAGTTCAGAAAGCTAATGGTAGAGTCGCCAGCTAACTCTTCTTCTCCTTTTGTGAAGAGATTAGCACCATTTTCATAATCCAACTCAGGTTGGAAAGAAAGTTTGTTTTCAGCTTCATAGTAGCCAATAGCAGAGTTGACCAGCGTTGCTTCGATGGCAAGCTTCCCCTGTGTAGGCAGAGGACGGTTGTGTTGTCCTTGATTCCTAGCAGCATTGCCTTGATATGAATTATTTGGAAATGTCTTCCTTGGTATATCTCGGTAAGAAGGAGGCGCAGACATACCTTAGGACATTTGCCTCTTCAGAGCTAGCAATTCATTTGCTAGCTTTTGCACCATGGAATCAGTGGTGCTTGTGGAAACATTCTTAGTAGAAGAGGAGCTTTTATTTCTATTAGTATCCCTTCTTATCTTACCCGTGAGGATAAGATCAACTTCTATTTCAGTTGCCAGAATCTGAGCTGCAGCAAGATCAGTAGGAGTAGCTCGCCTCAATAGGAAACTCACCTCCAGAAGTTGTGTATTGATAAAGAAACATTTAAGATTCTCCGTTGTTGGCTCAGCGGTGGTGGGAATCCTGTTTCTCAATTTGTTGAACTTAGTGATGAAATCTCACATTGGTTCATGAGGTTCCTTTTTCATCTATGTCAGCTGTGCTAACAATGCATGAGCATCTTCTGCAGGTTTAAACCTAGCTTCGAACTTGGTTTTGAGAGTAGCCTAGCTCGTTATGGTCTGAGCTCAAAGGTGGTAAAATCAGTCTGCAGCAGCGCCTTGTAGTATTTCTACAAAGAGTCGTACAACCACATCTTCGTGCTCGACACTTATCACACCACAGGCTATACAGAAAGCTGCAATATGCTCATCAGGATGAACTTTCCCATCACCATAGAATTTGGGGAAATTCTTTCTTGAACTACGAGGTAGTTCATGCAATGGTGGGGTCAAATTTAGAGGACCAAAGGTATTACCCCAAGGGCCTTGGGCTGCCATGACGCGCTGATTGAAAGGTGGTATAACAAACCTTGGTGGTGTATGAACAGCCAAAATTCTGTTAGCACTAAAAACTTCACCTGGTATTGGAGACCTAGTGTTTGTAGGGGGAAAACTCCTGGTACGCTGAAAACGAGGTCATGGAGTTAAGAATCCAAAATTATTCTGCTGCATCAATTCAAATGCAAGATCAATAATACCTTGAGCCCTCTTACTTCTGGTGTACCAGGAATCTGCCAGAATGTATTATGCTAAACACAATTTTGCAAGGAAATGGAAAAGAACTGAAAATGCTTCAACTCAGAGCGTGAGGCTTCAAGTTGCGCATTCCTTCCCCAGCAGAGTCGCCAAAAAATTATTGGGTGAATATTTTGTCGTTAACTCGCTAACGGCAAAATGGGTATATCAGCCACAGCTATGATGAGACAAAGTCTCTCCTCTCAGCAAAGGGAGGTTCCCTCTAATTACTTGACTTTTGCAAACCAAACAACTTATGAAATTTATGTACACTAAAAACTATGTTTGTGGTGGTTCTATCTCATCTCATTCTCTTTTTTCAGAATAGATGTTTATATTTCAAACTTTTGATAGAAGACTTATAAATTATCACAAAATCACAGAAACACAAAGTTTTCTGTTAACTCACTTACTACTTGTAAACGGAACTATTTGAAGTAGAATGTAGCCCAAAGTCTTCACTCTTCTTCAAGATGGTAAAAGTAAATCAAATATAACAACTTGCAGCACAAAGTCTCCAAACTATTGAATTCTCACAAACATGAACATATAACCCACAACTGATTTGATAACACAAAGTTTATCAGAATCAAATTAAGAGCGCTCTTCAATCACTTGAAACAAACTCCACACTTCAATTATTATCAAATAAGATTATGATAGCAAGACGTAAGAACAATACTATCACAACACAAATAATCCTAAGACAAAGATTGGAATTGAACTTGCTTTCTTGTATTGATAAATATTTGATAATTGATTTTCACAAAAAGCACAAAGTCTTGATTTGCTTCTCAATTCGCCAGAGTTTTCTTGCAATAGACAAAATATAAATATTTACAAAAGAGGCCCCCTTTATTTATAGGGAAAGGCCTTGAGAAAATTTAGGAAAAATCTAACTACTTTGACTTATTCAAAAATAGGAGTCCTTATTGACTTGGGACTTCGTATATTTTTACATGTAATTACATATTAAAAATGTACATGTAAAAATGTCCAAAATTGTTTTGAAAGTACATGTGAAAATCAGAAAATAAACTAAGGGAAAAAACAACTGCTTCAATTTGTGTCACCACTTTTTCTCATGTGGTGATCATACATAGTGAAAGCCGCTTGCATTTCAATGCTATCTGGGTTGAATGCATTCTTGAAGGTCATCCTGGCCCTCACTATGGCATCCCTCACTGTAGTGATTGATTTTGCATGATTAGTTAACGTAGTTTTCAGATTGTCCAAGGTTAACTGGTTGTCTAAAATGTTGTCCACAGAAGTTATTGAAAATGCTTTATCTTCAAATTCTTTCTGGAACATGTGTTCAAATTCCTGAACCATTTCTTCTATAGAAAGAAATTGGTTCTGTTGGTTTTTTCCCAGACTGGATGCTTATTCCCAGATTTCCCTACAAGGCAGCCATCAATGATCAACAGGATCTCTGGGCCAGGGGCCAACAGTGTAGGAGATAGACTCTATATTTTATCTCCTCTTCTTCTTCAGGCTCTGCAAAACCTAGGGGGGTATTCCCTACTCAACATCCATGACGATATGTATACAAAGGCTGGGATGCTGACAGAAAGCAGATAAGTCCTCCTGTAAGTAGACCAAAACTGAAAGATAAGAGTAAAGGGGCTAGCTTTGGGCCTATTTGCAATTATAGACAGAGGACTGAGGATCCTAAAACTAATTCTACTGTCTAATGGTTGTTCTGGAGTTTGATTTTGATTTTGTATTTGGGTGCAAAGCTGGACATGGTATATAATACAAACACAAAGCTAGATCGGTGCCTGTCCAGGGCTTGGAGTCAGTAGACATACACCTATGAATGATCAGCATGAATAGCTAAAACTGGATTTCAGGGGGATATACATAATATCTGCCTTACAGATATCTCCCAATACAGAGTGTTAAGCTGTCTATACTTATGGCATCCCTATTGCAGTATACCCTTCCCAATGTTCAATCTGAGAACAATTTAATCTACACCTTGAGCAGAAGTTAAGAGATTAGACATTCAACACAGGAATTCTATGTTCTAGAGTCTCAAACATTCCTTAAATATCTAGACTCAGAAGAAAGATACATGCAATACTGGAGACATAATTAACAAAACACATGCTAACATAGCATTTCTCATATAAAATTAACCATGAAATCAGTGGATTCATGCAAAAAACATACTACAGGAGATACATAAACTCACAAGTTTAGCTGTACAGAGCAACCAAATCAGCTATATTGTATTACAAAGCCAAATGTTCCACTTTCAACAACCACAAAAATGGTAACACAGTCTGCCTATATTGGCCAGAAAGTGTACCTGCAGCAATTAATTACATGACTATTACAAAAAACTGCCAGATACAACCCATGAGAAATGGCGCCCATAAGTTATCAATGCAGTAGGCAGGAGAGTCGACAGGGGTGGCCTCGAGCCCTGTGCCACCATCTGGGAATCTTCATTCATAATCAGGCAACCTGATCGTGTGTACCACCACCCATACCCCTGCTACCATCGCCATTGATGGCTCAACTACCCGCAACCACCAGGAAAAACATCGCAGCATTCAAAAAGAATTTCCTGCCAAAACATGCTTCTTTGCAGGTTCAAAACACACAGGGGAATAATCCCACATGCATGGTGAAGAGATCACTTCATTAGTTTAAAAAATGGGGCCGCATACATACCAAGTGTCGAGGACTTTTGCCGCACTTGACACACATGCCCTCGCCAAAAGCCCATCGCCAAGACTAACACCATCGGCCTACCCCAAAAATCTCTCACCGAGCTCAATAGTCTGGCCGATATAACTTGCTTCGCATTCCCTTTCATCAGCCAGAGATAGACCATCGGGCCAACCTTCCAAACCTTCGCCGATCTCATTAGTCTTGCTGACAACACCCTCGCTTCCTATCTCCGTCGGTGAAACCAACTCTATTGGCACAACAAGAATTGCCCTCGCCGACATAGCCGATCACCCCGATACACAATCCTTCAATGAGACACATGCCGATGACACCCCATCGGCCACACCTCCCATCATCGGCACAATCCAAAACACTTCGGCTGATAATACAACTCTCGGCGATGACCACTCCAAATCCTCATCGGCCTGACACTACCCCATCGGCGGACCCTCCAACCGCTAACCTGATATGCAACCTTACTCCGATGGCATTCCCCATCGAGGTGACTTCCTTCCATCAGCAAACCATAAAAGACTGCTGCCGATAGAACAACTCCCGCCGATAACATATCGGCTTCCCCCTTCATCGGTCAGACCCTCCACTATCGGCCCAACGCAATCCATCGTCGCCGACAACACAAGTCACGCCGAAGACCACCTCCGTTGGTGTGACTTACACCGTCGGAGCAACCAAAATCTCCCCAGCTGATCACAATAGTCTTGCCGATGCACCAACGAGCTACACTCTGCTCCTCCATCGGCCAGACACACACTGAGGACTCCTCATCAGCCAAACCTCCCGTCGTCGGCATAACTCAAAACACTCAGCGTGACAATACAGCTCTCACCGATAGACATCCATCGGCCAAACATTGTATATCGGTGAACCCTCCAACAGTTAGCCTGATAGTCCATGTCACACCAAAACCAACCTTGCAAACCGTCGGGCCAACACTCCACCGTCCACCCGATGATGAACGTTACGCCGATAAGACCAAAATCATAAGGCTTTGAACCATTGAACCCCGAACCAGTTCAACCCGATGGTTCAAAACAGAAGTTCAACCGAGAAGTTCAACGCCAATAACACATATGAACAAAGAATTCACTGACGGGAAAAGATGGAGCCTAAGCCCATGAACCGTTGAACCTTGAACCAAAAGGGTTCAACGCGATGGTTCAAAATGATGGTTCAAGCATAATCTGAGTACCCAAAAAGAAGTTTCGCTGATAGAGAAAGTCATAGCGATGAACAAGGAAACTTAGGGCCCAAAAAGGAAAAAACCCTCCAACATCTTGCGCTCAAATCCAGACCAAAATTAGTGCCAACACTGGCTCTGTCTAGGGACGTGCAGGTGCAAAACTGTAGCGAGGACTCAGAATCTCTAGTTTCACAGATTGGGCCATATCTATTGGGCAACAGAGTCGATCATTGCACTAACCTGCACAAAAAGTATATTTTTAGTCATCACTTGGGTGGCCCCGGGTAGGCAAAAAGGAAGAACCAAATTTTTTTTTGCCAAATGCCTGATTCCAAACTGAAAGATCCCAATCCCAACTGAAAAGATTGGCATAGTTCGCCCATAAGGTCATCTACTCAATTAGATATTCCACCATTTTTGATAACTTGCCACTTGTAGTACTGCCTCTATCACTCTGTATTTCAAAATCAAACATGCAGCCATACATGCTAAAAAATCCTTCAGTATTAAGCAACATATGCATGTTATACTCTTCAGATGGTACATCATATTGCTCTTGGCAGTCTTCATCATTTATCTGGCTACTGCACACCATCAGGCACTCATCCAGCTGATCCAAAAACTCAAAATACTCAGAAAAAATGAGACCCCCAATGTCTACTGATATTGAAAACAAATCCTGATCCACACACCCAATGTTGCACATATCTAAACCAGGTGATGATGAACATCCATTATTTATAGTTTGCAAATCCATAGTATCTTCACAGGGACCGAAGATACCTGATTCATATGCCCCCCCTCACAAACTGATATATCACCTAGGTCAATTGTCTCTTTATATTCATCATCATCCTCAAAAAGAGGATTAATCCTACACCATTGAAAGTCAGGACTCACAGTATCAAAGACATCTGCAGACTCATCATAAAGGGGATTAACAGTCAATGCAAAGGCCTCTGCTTCTTCTTCATAACACTCCAACTTTTCTTCATTACTATCAGATCCAGAGTCATAAGAAGAACAAACCTGGTCCATGAATTGATCATGGATATCATTTTTATCATCTGATTGCCCCATATACAAGATTTCTACTGTTTCAATGTACTCTGAAGTTGAACTATCTGCATCATTTTCCAGCCCTCTAATACTTCTTGATGAAACTGATACTGACTGTTGATCCACATGATCACAACTTTGCACAACTGGATCATTTAAACATGAAGGCTCTTTGATGAGGACTGGCATGCAAATACTACTTGAAAAACCATTGTTTTCAACTTCATTTGCTAGGCAAAAAAGGACATCCTCCTTCATAACAGAAACATCATCAACTTGAAATGATGCAAAAACTGGGACAGCAGGGGTGTGAGAACTTTGACATTCATTGTCAACTCCTGAATTAAACCTTTCATTAACATCGAGGGCTATAGGACAACAAATTTTTTTAGAAAAATAACCCTTTTGTATTCCATACCTCCAATTGTTTTCAATATCTATTGCAAACTGATGTGCCTGATGTAATGTGGTGGGCTCCTTGTCTCTTAATCTATAACTCATTTTCTTATCAAAAGCTCCCAAATAAACAACTAAGCACAGTGCATCATTAGGTCTCATGCATTTTGGAATTCTATTCAATGCCCTCATAAATCTGAGGTTAAAGGCTGGGATCAACTCACCTTCTTCAATATGGATGTACATAAAATTACTAATAACTGCATATTCAGAGATTCTTTCACCATATTGTACTAGAAATGCAGATTTAAAACCATGCCAATAGCTGACAGAGTGAGCTGGAAGGTAGGAAAACCAGTCCCTTGCATCTTCATCTAGAGATTGAACAAATAATCTCATAACCACATCCTCATGGTCAATCTCAAAGTCATCTATCACATTTATAAACTGCTGCAAGTGTCTCTCAGCTGATTCATCCTTTATACCATTAAATTTAGGCAAAAAATTTCTGATTTAGGTGGAAAAGCATTTGGGTAGCCACAAATGCTATTAAAATTTATGGGCTTATATCTATCTACGTTGAAACTTCTTTTATTACATGGTTGGGATTGACTATTATACATTTTTGCACTTGACACCTCACAAGGGTGCATGGGCTGATAATACATCCTTTATGTTTTTGCAACCCTCCTCTCTACTCAGATTTTCTACAAACAATGACTTTAGGCACTCAAAATTTAGGCTGTTTTTTCAAACTTTCCTAAAGTCCTTTAAATGAGTCTTTTGAACAACATTGTATGCCCTTTGAAATACAGAGTAAGTTCTAATAAAAGCATGCAAGCTCTGCTTTCACCAATGTTTCCCTTTTAACTAGTGCTATCTCACCAAATAGGGAGTCTGTCAAACAATATGAAATACCTGGATATGTTGCAGGAGCTGCAAATTCTTCTCTGACTGATTTTGTTCTTTTATCAGGTTCTTTGATGCAGAGTCGCCACCTCCTTGAAAAGGAATGAGCTTCAAACAAGCTAAAGCTACAAATTGATTTCTTTCTTTCTGGGTCATCCACCAGTAGAGTCACATATACAACCTTTTTCTCTACTGCAACAAACACATCCAGGCCTAATTCTTCAATCTCGTAGACTCAAACTTTCATGGATATGACATTGATCTCCCCAGTAGAGTCGCCAATTTCTGTTGGTGACTCAAATGGGCACACAGATATTTCACCAGGGAGGACAAAAATAACAACTTTCAAATCACCATCCCCAGTAGAGTCACCAATTTATGTTGGTTTTTTCCCAGACTGGATGCTTATTCCCAGATTTCCCTACAAGGTAGCCATCAATGATCAACAGGATCTCTGGGCTAGGGGCCGACAGTGTAGGAGATAGACTCTATATTTTATCTCCTCTTCTTCTTCAGGCTCTGCAAAACCTAGGGGGTATTCCCTAATCAACATCCATGAGGATATGCATACAAAGGCTGGGATGCTGATAGAAAGCAGATAAGTCCTCCTGTAAGTAGACCAAAATTGAAAGATAAGAGCAAAGGGGCTAGCTTTGGGCCTATTTGCAGTTGTAGACAGAGGACTGAGGATCCTAAAACTAATTCTACTGTCCTAATGGTTGTTCTAGAGTTTGATTTTGATTTTGTATTTGGGTGCAAAGCTGGACATGGTATATAATACAAACACAAAGCTAGATCAGTGCCTGTCCAGGGCTTGGAGTCAGTAGACATACACCTGTGAATGATCAGCATGAATAGCTAAAACTAGATTTCAGGGGGATATACATGATATCTGCCTTACAGATATCTCCCAATACAGAGTGTTAAGCTGTCTATACTTATGGCATCCCTATTGCAGTATACCCTTCCCAATGTTCAATCTGAGAACAATTTAATCTACCCCTTGAGCAGAAGTTAAGAGATCAGACATTCAACACAGGAATTCTATGTTCTAGAGTCTCAAACATTTCTTAAATATCTAGACTCAGAAGAAAGATACATGCAATACTGGAGAGAGAATTAACAAAACACATGCTAACATAGCATTTCTAATTTAAAATTAACCATGAAATCAGTGGATTCATGCAAAAAACATACTACAGGAGATACATAAACTCACAAGTTTAGCTGTACAGAGCAACCAAATCAGCTGTATTGTATTATAGAGCCAAATGTTCCACTTTCAACAACCACAAAATGGTAACACAGTCTGCCTATATTGGCCAGAAAGTGTACCTACGACAATTAATTACATGACTATTACAAAAAACTGCCAGATACAGCCCATGAGAAATGGCGCCCATAAGTTATCAATGCAGTAGGCAGGAGAGTCAACAGGGGTGGCCTCGAGCCCTGTGCCACCATCTGGGAATCTTCATTCATAATCGGGCAACCTGATCGTGTGTACCACTGCCCATACCCCTGCTACCATCGCCATTGATGGCTCAACTACCCGCAACCACCAGGAAAAACATCGCAGCGTTCAAAAAGAATTTCCCGCCAAAACATGCTTCTTCACAGGTTCAAAACACACAAGGGAATAATCCCACATGCATGGTGAAGAGATCACTTCATTAGTTTAAAAAATGGGGCCGCATACATACCAAGTGTCGAGGACTTTTGCCGCGCTCGACACACATGCCCTCACCAAAAGCCCATCGCCAAAACTAACACCATCGGCCTGCCCCAAAAATCTCTCATCGAGCTCAATAGTTTGGCCGATATAACTTGCTTCGCATTCCCCTTCATCGGCCAGAGATAGACCATCGGGCCAACCTTCCAGACCTTCGCCGATCTCATCAGTCTCATCGACAACACCCTCACTTCCTATCTCCGTCGGTGAAACCAACTCTATCGGCACAACAAGAATTGCCCTCGCCGACATAACCGATCACCCCGATACACAATCCTTCGGCGAGACACACGCTGATGACACCCCATCGGCCACACCTCCCATCGTTGGCACAATCCAAAACACTTCGGCTGACAATACAACTCTCGCCGATGACCACTCCAAATCCTTATCGGCCTAACACTACCCCATCGGCGGACCCTCCAACTGCTAACCCGATATGCAACCTTAGTCCTGTGATACCAACTTACAAGGTAACTCCTCCAACTTATGCAAAAGATTAACATCATTTTCTTCACTGATTTCCTTTGCAGCTTCAAGATCCTTGATCAAATTTCTTAGCATATTGCTCCTGTACATCAGAGCTTCCTTTGTTTCTGTATATGAATCCCTGTTGGCAATAGCGCCAATTGATATTAGGGTACTTATTTTTAGCTTCCTCATTTCCACCCATTTATCATGAGTATCCTCCGTGCACTCAATATCTTGAGAGATAGCATCAATGAGATCATTAAGTTCTGCCCTTACTTTCCTCATTTTATCCGTCTTCTCAAATACATCTGTGAGCAAAGAGATTCCTTGTGCTCGCATCCTGTCTAAGTACTCTTCAAGTACTTTTCCTTTGAGGTGAGTCTTTTCTGCTTTTAGAATGATGGGGTCTTCTAAAGATACAGCCTCTGGAGTAACTGCTTCTGAGTTCAAAGTGATTTTTCTTACCACTGCAGTCAGCTATTCTACCTTTGCCTTGTAATAATCTTTCATTTCTTTTTCCTTGTCAAACTTCTAGATCAGGATGTCCATGGCTGACTGCATATCATTTTTAGCGCTTTCATGGGTGATTTTGCCCAATTCAACCCTAGAAATAGAATAGTCATTCATATCAAAATTTTCAACAGTTGCATCCTGTGGAGGTTTTGCTATCTCCAAAAATTTATGTCCCTTATCTTCAAGTACCCTGGAAAGAATCTTCAGTTTCTTCAAGGCCTTAGGCTTTGCAGGTACCAACTTAGTGAAATCAAAATCATCTGGAGAGATGACTTGCTTTTTTCTCTTTGGCGTGTAGGCTGATAACCAAGGTGGGAGCAGAGAAGTGCTCACATTGGGATCCATTCCTACTGTTGGTGTTCCCAGAACTGGGCTTGTACTGGTAGTAGAAACAATAGGCGGGGTGTTAGTAAAAACCACACCTGTTACATTTGCACTTGAAACTTGCTCAGTATTCATCACAAAATGATAAAAAATGGACGTATCCCCAATATCAAAAGATGAAGAAGACAAACTAGGAATTGACTTAGAAGAACGAAGAACATTTTCAAAAGTGCTTTGAGGATTATCAAAAATTATTTTAGGAGGAGAGGGAGATTCAAAGGAAGGAATGTTAATAGGAGAAACAGACACAGGAGCTGCGACAGGTGTATTTTCCTGTGGAGACAAAGCCTCCTTGTCTTGTTGATCTGAATTCCTGTCTTCTACATCCATCTCTTCTGTAACTGGCTCTTCAGTCGCTGGTTCTTCAGTCACTGGCTCCTCAACTTCCATATCTTTCGTTTCAGGTTCTTCCTCAACAACTTTTGCTTTCTTCATTACAAATCTAATTTTAGGCTTGTGTGTTTTAGAGGATGATGGAACATCACTCTTGTTCTTCGTTCTGTTTTCCACCTTTTTACCAGTCTGCTCTTCAATTTCAGTATCTAAACCAGTAAGGAATTCTTTCAGTGTAATTCCTTTATCTGTCAGCCATTTATTGGTGTTAGCCAATATAGGCTCAAATCTCTTCCTTAGTGAAGTCAACTCCTTTTGGGACCATTGGATTGGAGGGAGAGGAGTACTAGCTATCTGTTCTGCATCGTACCTGGCATCAACCCATTCCCCATCATCCACAAGATCTTCTAAAATATCAGCAAGTCCCAGATATTTAATTTGTTCTAGAGACAGCCTGCTATAGTCCAGTTTCCTGATATCTTCCTCCATTCTCAAGTCTATCTAGACATCTTCCACCATGGGTTCATGAAACTGAGTTTTCCTCTTGATTTTATCCTTTACACCCTGGTAGTCAAATTTTGGTCTCCTCTTGAATTGCTTCATGGTGACCAACTGCATTTCCATCTCCATAGCCCTTGCCTTTGCGGCAGTCAATACTAAATATTTGCTGATTTCCACTGGAAATCTGAAACTAGTCTTCTTGAGTTCCATCTGTTTGTTATGCACGACAATCATTTGTCTACACAACTCCATCAAGACCAGTTTATCTGAAGGAAATCTAGGAAGTATATAAGGGTAGCCTTGGAAAACGCCAACCCTCAAGTATGAGAAAGATGGAAATTACAAAAACATACAACCGAAGTTATTAACCACTGTCCATGCCTCATCTGAAATTCTTCTCTGCTCCAGTTGGGGATCAAAAGACACAAGAATACAGTAAAGAACGCATCATTCACCCTCCCGAAATGGTGAATTGAACCTTTCAATGTCAGCTGAGAATAATATTGGTATACTGGGACTACTCTCCTATCCCCTTCTGAGGATAATCCAAGAAAAATTATCATGGAGGCTGCAATGTATACCAGATAGGAAGTCATGTAGAACTTGGAGGTAGTGGATACCTTTGTCAGTTGGTCATGCAAAGCATTATTGATTTGTTCTCCCCAGAAAATAACTTGCTTGCCTTGGAGTATGACCTTAATGAAAGGATACATCCATTCATGAAACTGTGAAGAGGAGGACAAACCTCTTATCCTGCTGAGGAGAGTAATCAAGTCACCAACTTCTTCTACAAAATAACTTTGAGGAAAACTACGTGGCCACCTTGACAAACTTGACCTTGTAGTCTTCAACCATTTGTTGTTGATCACTTTCTTCACTTTTTCTGGATTCTTGTCATATTCCTTCTGAGCTTCAACAAAGTCAAGCTTCAATACCTCTATCGCAGGAGGACACATGAACACCTTGTTAATGAACTCAGGATCCAACCTGATTATCACATTACTACTGGCGTCCACCACAGCTCTAATATCTTTGTTATAGAAATGGGCACACTGAAGAATAAATTCTATATTGTGAGCTGCCACTGGGAAGGATGATACTAGATGAATATTACTCTCCACTATCTTCTTCATCATAGCACTGGGGTTGCTTGACTTGGTTCTCTCTACAAACTCAGCCATATCAACATGGCCAATCTCCGTATCTCTAATGTCCTCAACATTAGAATGGATTGAGGTGATTGGGAAAACACCTTGATATTTGTACTTCATTGCTTTTGACTTCTTCGGGGACAAGTCAGTCATTTGGATGAACTTTCACTAAGAAGAAGTCTGATGTTGAATGAAGCTCTACAGAAGAAACTGCAACAAAAGTCATGATCATGCAATTAGGGAAAATATGGGCAATCTAGGAAAATTGCATGTTGATGATCATGACTATGGGAATGTGCTTGAAAAAGGGCTATAGTGCAAGCTGGCCAAATATTAGAGGAGAAGCGGGCTCGGGAAATCAAAATTGGAAATTTTCCAGAGTTGGAAAAATTTGGGACATTTTTGCATGGGCGCCAAAATTTGCCACCCTTGCATATGAGGGTTTTGTATTATTTGCATTGGCGGCAAATTTTGCCACCATTGCATGTTGATGAAGATTTTGAGTATAAGCGACAGATTTTGCTGCCAATACAAGTAACAAGAAAAACAAGTCTATGTCGGAGTGGCAAATATTGTCGATGCTGCACTTGAGGTTCATTTATTTTCGATGTATAGTCGGTAAATTTCACTGATTTTGCACATTGGTATGAATGGTGAGGTCCTAGCGGCAAATTTTGCCGATGATGCACTTGATAGAACTTTTTAGATTTAAGTGTAATGACGGGGAGTTTCGCAGACTTGGCACTTGGTAGCAGTCACATGGTTTCCTGGTAGGATCAGTGAACTCTGCCGATGTTACATAACAGTGTAAAGCAAGGGTTGAGGGTCTAGGCAGTAGAAACCTAGAGGTTTCATGGCAAAACCTAGGGCACCTCTGGTGTGAAAACAAAGCACGAAAACAACAAAACAAAACAAAAGACAAAAACCTAACAAAACTCTAAAACAAAAATCTAAATGATACACATCATAAACAGTCTAAAGCTTGAAACCCTAGGTTTGATGGTGATGGATTAGGTCAATCCCATTGACGGCGCGATCAAACGATGTTGGAGAAGTCTGGAGGATAGCTCAGGAGAAAGAATGAAATGGTAAAATAAGCCATCAAAACACATTAAATAACTCGACTACAAATGGTAAGCGAGTGGCACAAGTGGCCATTAATGGCACTGAGTGACCAAGATTCCAAAGATCTCATTCGAGCGGAGATTTCGACCGATGGTGCACAAACTTGAAAAATAAGTAACGGCGGCATAACTCGCCGACCATGCACAAAAAAGAATAAAACATGTAAAGACATCAAAAATCACCAACTTCACATGTTTAAATGAAAAAATGCATGTAATGGCAGTGAAATACGCCGCCTTTACATGCAATATAAAAAAGCATATGCAAAAGCGGCAAAAAATGCCGCTATTGCATGTCAAGACTTAAAATTTTACTAACTCTTAAAAATGACCCAAATTAACATTTTTACTGATTTACAACTTGAACGATCTTCGTGTATATCGAGAAACTGATTCAAAGGGATGTCATAAACTAGTCTAAAATGTCGAACGATTTCGCGCGAGGTCAAGAGAGTCTTGTCTCGATCTGCGAGCTTAGAGTGTAGATTCATGAAATGGACAAGTTTCATGGGGGTTGTCTACAAAAATGAGCGTGGCTGATTTTGAGAACAACAATAAGTAATGATCAGGATCTAGTACATAGTTACAATTTCTCCTTACATATGAATACCACATTACATTGTTACATTATCATCTTCTGAATACATACGAATACATAATGAATCATTTGATACACAGACCAGTATATGAGCACAATAACTGTCTCCATAAACAGGTACAAGATCTGATGTCTAATACACAAGCTATATCCTCTTCTCACATGAACTTCGACAAGGAATAACCAATGGATAAGAAAGCTCTTCCACCCAACCATGTGGAACCCTAAGGTCCACCCCCTGAGCTAGGAGTTAACATGAGGTCCCAAACAATAACAGTCAGGTAGACGAAGACTAACATGAACAAAGGATGACCAAACTCCAATACAACACATGACAAATAACATAAACAACACAACACAACTTCCAGAGGCAACACATAATGAATGGGGAGAGTAAAACAAGGGAATGCTAGGCTGCAGTAGGGAGGAGTGTCATCACATGGCTTGTGATGGGTTGTCCTAGTAAGCCTTCCTAGGCCCCGACCCCCATCTTGGGTTGTCCTGGTAACCTCTCCCAACTCCCAGTGCTCATACAATGCTCATGCAGAATCAACATACCTTTCATGAGGACAAGGTAGTTGATCTTGCCATTCCAAGCCTTCTCATCTCATCTCAAGCCTAAACGAGCACTTGAGCCATGAGTGAGGCATCCACTTATCTTGTTTAGTGTGCTTAACTACCCAACCCCCTAATTCATTATTTAGGTTATCACTGAGTTATCAAACTCCCACAAGGGTTGTCCTGGACACCACTTTTGGGCTCCGGCCCCCATTGAGAGCCAGTCCCCTACTTGCATCTAGAAGACCCTACTCAACAAACATAGCAAACATCATCATGACAATGACGATACATGAACCATGCAAGGCATTAACCATCTTGCATAACAATTATTCTGATATGAACATATATATGTAATAATGCAAGGCATTCACCATCTTGCATATCAACTTAATTACAAGGACATACTCTCAATACATTTTCCATGGCTTCCAAATGAAGTAACTCATAAGAAAAATTCTTCTTCACGGATACTGATGTCTCCCCATTGTCTAATCCAACACAACATCCCAAATAAATAAATCATAACATCCATGAAGAGCCTATCTACACATCATGATGCATTCAGAATATTTACATTCTTTTACTACACCATAACCAAATTCTTTAAAACAAAAGGCAACATAGCTTCATTGACTCAAGACACTTATCAACATGTTACATGACATCAAAAAACCTTGGCCTCTGGAAACCTAAACTCGACAACGTGACCCTATCTCAACCTTTGACATGACTTACACAAATTTTCCTCACAATTTAAGCAATTGTCTAGATCAAAATCCAAATGCAATGTCTATAAACCTAATCAAATTAAACCCCTCAGTATTAAATATTTAATCACATGAAATTCCATTTAATTACTTTAAACAAATGCAATATATCAAGGAATTATCTAATTTAATTCCTCTTCGAAATATAAATATTTCAAACGATTTGAACAATTACCATCCCAATTTATAACTATTTTTAAACGTTAATTCAACACAAAATACATAATTTATAACTCCTTACCCTAATAAATTAACTTCCTAATGAATTTATCGGTAACATTTATTTACTCAACTATATGGTAAAAGAATGGTAATCATATTATTAATAATATTATTAATACTTATAATAATAATAATTACCATAGATCAATGAATGGCAATTAATTTTCATCCAATGATAAGTAAGTATGTTATTTTATTGATATTAGGGCTGAGATTTGACAGTCAACCTAGACTGTCAAATAATTTCTATTTATAGTAGTTATCTATTTAATAATGCCTTTAAAATGCTATGGCCTAGTTTAGTATAAGTAAATTATATAACAACTAAATTTACATATCATCATAACCCTATGTAAATTTTGACAGTTGTTTTAAAATCTCATCTTTCATATGATACAGTCCTCTAATACAGTCCAGGTGGGACACAATACCCCTCTTTATTGGGAGTCAAAGAAGATGTTGTGTCAAGGACTGCCTTGCATCAACTATGTATTTTGTGGTTGCTTCCTCTCTTTAAGTTTAATGCAATTTCTTCACCCCAGATGTTAACCAATTTCAACCTTCTTTTTCTAGACATATACTATCATTAGACAACCCTTTTAAATCAAAGTTCGGTGAGAAAGCACTGCAGATCACTATCTGTCAACTTAATAAGATTGTCCTCTTTAAAATCTCAATTGTATTTTACAGCTAAAATATCAACGAATCCGGTTTTGTTTTCTTTTATTGAAAGTGAAAGATAGCCATAGAGATTTACTTTACACTCATACTTCTGCAAAAATAATAAAGTGGATTATCTCTGGTTAAGTGCATCACTACTCCCAAGGGCATGTTAATTTAAAATCACTAGAGTTCAAATTTTATTGTCAACTGAGCATAGGAAATATATAATTTCTTAAGGCGTTAATGTTCTTGAGTATCCTAAGATAAAATGCATAAATGGAAATACAATCCTTATTACCCCATACGATGCGTTGAAAGTACAGATTATGATAGACACATGGCATAAATACTAGTGAACATTTATACAAAATGGGAATGCATAGATAGGGCATGCAAAACTACCTGAGAGAATGCCTCCAACGAGATGTCATCTCATGGAATGCAATGATTGTAGGCCAAAAAAAATATGAATTCGTTATGAGGATTTTGCAAATCTTTCAAACAAGGAAAACCCCTCTTTAATGTCGGCTTAAGCCATGCACGCCAAAGTAATTTCAGTCTTTTTAAATTGTACATGTCATTGTCCATCAAACGAGCAAATTATAAGGGGAGGCAGCTTTATAAGTTTTCAATTCACATAGTTAAAACAATTTATTGTTCTTCTGTTATAAGAACTTCTACTAAATCTATAAACATTGGCGCCTGATATGTATAGGAAACTAGAACAAACATCAGATAGAATGGAAACTGTGGTGAAGGCAATCTTGACAAATAGATGCCTCAGATCAATGAAATCTTTGCTCCTATTCTAGCGCTTGCTGCCGCTCAGGTTTGGTGCATTAAAATTGTACATACATCAACCATATTTGAACCCTTATTGCCTTACATTTAACAGTGGATCATTATGTGTGCAGGTCGCCCTTCTTGGCCACACTAGCCATCTTGTGAACACCTTAAACTTTGCATTAAAATGCCAATACAACCGGTAATTGTGTGGATGGTTTTGTCAGTGTAGATCAACTAAATGAAGGCAATTAAAATGAAATTAAAGAGGCTGTTTAAATGACAATTAAGGCTGAAGGCTACGAAGCTTTTTAATCACATTTATAACCCTTATTACATTACATCTATAATCAATTTTATGTGAGAAGATTTCTAGGCAAAAAACAAGTGGCAGGATTTAAACCAGATCCACTAATTTTGCCAGCATTCTTATAGCCAACGCCAATAAGAAAGCTTGGAACGGGTCCTAACATTGTAATTTTTTCTTATTTTTTTGAGCGATCTAAAAAACAAGGGATGGACAAACACCGAAACATAATGATTATGATAGATATTATAGTTGGAAATGCTCTAGTAGACGGGTATGGCATTCATCGAGCATGAAGGATAAAATAAAATCAGTTAGATGTTGCAGTTGGCCCTAATAGACATATATGCGAAATGTAGGAGCTTGCACAAGGTATGCAGGCTATTTTGGAATACAAGGATTGTAGGATACATATACGAAATGGAGTGATAAAAAGGCTATAGAAACTTTCAAGCAAATGCAAGGAATGAAGCTCGATTCTGCAGTATCAAGATCTCTAATAGTACACATTAATGCAGATCAGATAATCTAGAAGAATAAACTATGAATAAAGACAATAACAATACACAATGATACCCTCAGAAGACTGGCTAATTCAATTCCACACAAGACTGGCACACTAGTAGAAAGGACAGATTATTGACATTGAATGCCAATCAACTAGTGCCAAAGAAGGCATGGGGATGGTCTAAGTGTAGGTCGACGCTATGTCAAATGGGACCTAAACCAATGACAAAGCTACATACACCTGATTTAAACATAAAACAATTGATAAGGAAGGCAGATATGAGAATGCAGGACACAAACAGAAATGGATTTGTTGAATAGAGAAACAGTCACAATCCATATACAGGGAAAATTAAGCAAATTCGTGAGACAGATATATCAAAATAATGGAACCTGGTTTCCTTTCACTTGGCTGGCCATGAGTAGAATACTATTTGCAGCTTCAATCCTCCATCTCTCCAATCTTCTTCTGCTCCTTCTGCAATCCCCCTTTTTTTTCCCCCCCTCCTCTCTACAATCTCCTTTTTATAAAACAAACCCTTCCACCTTGTAGGGATGCGACACGTGATCCTATGCATCCCCATCCTTCAAATATAATTTTTTTATTCTTTTAATGATCCCAACAAGTTCATTTTTATTAAAATTTATTAATATAAATATATGATTCCAACTAGATTTAATCTTTTTTTATAACCAACCAACTATTTTTTTTATTAATAAAGTTGTAACATTGCATCTCTCTATAAATTTTACAACTCTATTTTAATTTATTTTATCAATTAAATCATAAATCACGAATTACAACATGACTTACAATTAATTTATTTATTTAAATATTCATTGTAAATAATATTATATTAAACAATACAAAATTTCTTACAACTTTTATTTAACAATTTTACTTCCCATAAAATTATAATTTATTTACAACAATTATACTCAATTATCAACATTTACAATTATATTTAATTATCAACATTATATTTTCCGTATAATAATTCTATTTAATACACAACTGTACTTTACACACTTAGACCCCTTCTGACCTAGTTAGACTTCAAGATGTAACATTACCTGTCTGCAAATCATGATCAAACGATAGACAATAACCTCAAGGGTTACTGACAACCAGACAACACTGACAAGGGACCTCACGTTAACTCCAAACAACTATTCCATTGGCAAAGGCATGCTCAGCCCTGGTAAATCAGGTGGAGTCGGTGCCTAGTACCTACATCCTATAGCAAACGCACGGTTAAACATAACAAGATATATATCTAGATGCAATCATTTTGTGAATAGAAATCACAGTGTGGTAGGGTACTTGAGTGCGAGTAATACGACACTGTTCCATTCATGTTCATGTATAAACAATTAACTATTTTGAACAAGATTCCTGGTTACTTATCGACAACATACAACAATCAATTATCTTACAACCAAATATAGCAAATAACATCAAAGCATCTATATCATCTAATATATTAATCAAGTTGCAAGGCATAAAATAATAGAATCCAACATCAACAACTATTATCATAACAATTAGGTCCATAATGAATTAACAAAATAACAAGGAATCCATCATCGAATGATCTAAGATACTGTCATAATGTCTAATACTACTGAGCAAACATCAATTTGGCAGATGACAAGTTGAGGGGCACTACATCCTCCCCCTAGGATCAGGCTTACTCCTAGAAGCCTGCAACAAATATGAATGAAATGGATTGAGTTTGGACAATTTCCACAACGCTATGCAAACATGGGAGCATGGTCTATGCGTGTGATCTATTAACAGAAAAATCTTGATATAATGATTTTACACCTTTAGAAGCATGGTAACATAATTTATCATTTTATAAGTACTATATTCATGATCTATCACACATTCTACATATGCACATGAATACACATTACCAGGAATCACATCTTAAGTCTACAGAAGGGTCCATCCATACACCAGTAAGCAACCTACTTAGTCTGTGACACAAGATCCATGAGCCAGATGCCAACATCTATCTCACATAATCCCTACCTCACACTTAGTGGCTTGATGGTGTTAGGCCACACACACATAGTGAGACCATCCAAACAAGACCACAATGACCTATCTCCTTTTGTATAAGGTGTTTAGCTTCACAAGATAGTCCTCACATAAAGGTGGGTAGTGTTTCCTAGCCTCACATATCCCCATCCTCTAGGTTCCCTGCGTCTGCTTCCTCGTATACACTCACCAAGTCCGTCTCATATGTTCTTGGAGGGGAGTCACAATACGACACATGGCCGACATCGAAAACAATAAGGAGAAACTAGTTTAGCCACCAAAGTCATAAACAAATATAAAATAAAGATTAAATTTCATCAATAAAATAAGAAATGCACACAGTTCAACTCTAAACCAAATGTAACCATGAGGGTTGCACACAAATGAAGATCACAAGGTGTGGCTAAACCATCACAATCAAATATAAACAAAGTGTCGGCCTTTTCAATTAATAGAAAATCATCAATAATTATAAGGAAAATACATAATCTTTGAAATTGCACTGTACAACACTACGTGATTAGATACTAGCCACCAAAGGAGGAAGGAGGGAACAACATTAGGCTATCATCAACATTTTCATCCATACAATAATGACTCTACATAAGCACCAAGAATTGCTAAATGTATCCAAGAATTCATATTCAACAAGAGGATGCACAAGCATCTCATCCTCTAACTACAACCAAAGCTCCTTAAGGATAGGATGATCATCGAGGAACACCTCTCAAATCTCCTCTAACTCCAAATCATTAACCATCAAACAACTGGCAAACTTGATGCATACATCTCTTCAACTGCATGGCAGATATCATATGCAGGGAGATGGATCTCTACATGCCAACTACCCCTACCTCGACATCTAGGCATCTACCTATGTAGACACCGCCAAGGGACAACCTCAGGTTGTTAGGCGAGGATGACAAAAGGGAAGAACATAATCTTGAGAGTTTAAGCAACTAGTACAACTTAATGGACTCATAAAACTAGAGCACCCAGTGTTAGAACCTGGCTTTGATTGTAGTGCCCCTCACCTTACCTTCTATTGGACTGATGGTTCTTCTAGTAGGATTGGATATCATGACATTGGACTCTCTGTTATTATGCTGAGTTGTTTATGGACCTATTGCTATGATGATGATTGGCGATATTGGATTACTAATATTTTATGTTTCACAGTTTGATGGACATATTTGGTGTAATGGATTAATGTTACTTCTGAGTTTAAGGTTATATTTAATCATGGTTATGATGCTTTAACAATAATTGTTAGATTAGATCATATTGAATTGATTATTCTACTTTCTTGTAGACAACTGAATACTTAATTGTGGATGTATTTATGTGAATAGAACAGTATTGCATTACTCGTGTCCGAGTACCCTGCCATGCTGCGATTTCTGTTCACTGTGTGCATGACTTCATGTTTGCATATATATGTTTAACCTGGAGGTTTGCTGCAGGATGCAGGTACCGGGCATCGACTCCACCTGAACTAGCAGGTCTGAGAGTGCCCTAGCCAATGGAATTGTTGATCGGAGTTAGCATAAGGTTCCCCAGTTATCCGTCGTCCTTGTAGAGGATAAGTCTTCAGTTTTGCGTCTAGTCATTGTTCTCAGTTTCGTTGTTCCTTGGGTTGTCGTCTTGTTTTCTCTACATGCTTGATGGTCGAGTAATTGCATGATTTATGATTGGTTAATTATGGTATAAGAATAGATAAATTTGATTAATGATTATTAAATAGATTTATAAATAATTATTAGTTGTTATATAACAAATATATATATATATATATATATATATATTAAATATTAAATAAATAAAAATAAATAATATAGGAAATAAATTAGTTATAAAGTGGCATTATAGTTGTGGAATTGTTCTATAATTAATAAAATCAACATGAAAGTATATATTTGTGGCCTAGTAAATAAATGATTAAATAAAGTAATATATATATTTATGAGTTGTTATAAAATACTAAATTAAATAAAGTAAAAATTATAAGTTTTAATATATTAAATGTAAGTTATCCTTGAGTAAATAAAAGGATAGGGGTTATATTGTAATGTTATTAAAAAATTAAATGAAAGTAAGCTGTATTTTCGGTTTGCATTGGATAGTGTGTTTATCCCCTAAAGGTGGAGTACAAACAATTAGGGTAGGGAATACTATAAAATAAGCAGAGAGAAGGAGAGAAGGGAGAGGAAAAAGAAACGGGAATTGGAGATCTGGGAAGAAAGACGGAGCTGCGAAGAACAGATTGTGGACATTGCAGCATATACAGGTTCTTTTAATTGTGTTAATGTTATTTTCTCATCTTGCATTCAAGGATTATACCTAGGGTTTCCTTAATGAAATTCTTATTCTGCGCATTCCTCTACTCATTCAAATCATTTTTAAGGATATTCTATAGACATTATATTTTGAATTCTGTCAGATCTAATTCGCTCCTGCCGAGTGCATTTGCTTGAAAGTTTGTAAGGCCAGAAAAGTAAATTATTCTGTTCTCCGATTATGTTTTGATGGATGTTTTAAGCCTTTTCTTTGTATCCATTTTCCGCAGATCTTGCAATCATTACTTTTATAATGTTTTTTGTCAAAATATATTATTATTTCTATCAACTCCATTTGTAAGGAAGCTTTAAAGCCTTAGCAATGAATTTATTCTATGTATATCCTGCGTACATTGCTTTCCGTATGAAGACATCTAAATCACGGCTGCCTTCACCTTCCCAGCTAATTTTCCCAACTTTGCAAAAAACTCCTGCGCCTATGGATGTGATACGTCTGCTACATGAAAAGTGTGAACCATTCTTCGGCCTGAGAATCCAACTGCACACAGTGATTTTATTAATTCCTCTATCTTTCGTCGATTTTCTTTACCATTTGAAACGCACCACATTAGCCACTGCTGCGTAGATGTTTGAGAAAAGAACATAAATTGTGCAGTCCAAAAATAGTGTTGCTGTAAATACTCCTAGGCTGATATTCATATGAGATCTGCAAGAACCAAGAAAACGCGCTACAGATTTAACAGTTATCGCAAAGATAGAGTTTATGGTGTCTTCAAGATAGCCGCACGGGCAAGAAGGTCAACCATGTACACATAATAATCGACTGAGGATCACTCATTGCTCTTGGTTAAAGACAATTAAGGAAAATTTGCACTAAGTGAATGCAATAAGTTAGCTCTTGGACATACAAAAAGCTTTCCTGCCGAATCTTGATTTTATTTTTTAAAATATTTGTTGGGTCCGCGAAAGTTGCTCTTACAAAGATCATTTACAATGTTTTTTTTTTTTTTAAATGATCATTTACAACGTTCTGCATTTGAAACGATTAATGTCTCTAAAATCTATCGTTTTGAATAGTTTGCATTTGAAGCACTCAACTGTTGCTTCTAATTCTACATACTTTTCACCATCGTAATCTTAATTTAATCGAAATATACAACAAGACAAATTACAGAAGGCCTGATGGAGAACGTAGTAGTTAATAAAACTCATAGTTACAAGTTCTTGTTTTCAAATTTCATATGCATAATACACAAATACCTAGTTATGGATTGTTCGTACATGCAAACATTTGATAATGAAGTCAACAAGCCACGCCCTCGGGTATTGCGGGAAGCCTCGATCTACACACCCTGCGGTCAATCGGTGTTACATCGATATTTGTGATTATTGTTTCACCACTCACCAAATTCAATTCTTCTTCCTCACCTCCTAACTCTAATTTATTTCACAGTGTGTGTTTAGATTATTGGGTTTAGAATTATAACTCACAGTCATTGGTTAATAAGTTATGAAATCAGAGTTGCACTGGGTTTGTCTAGGGAAACGAATCCACTAACTCTCCTTGTCATTGTTAATTGAGGCAGTCCTTCATATTCAATCGTTTACCTGCACAGTTCAGAACCCGTTCCAAAGCTTTCATTCTGGCACAAGTCTTCAAAGACAATCTGCGCACACTAGGAGCAGCTCCATTCTCATTTACCCTATGAAACCCAACAAGTGGGATAAGCAAATATCAGCAGTGACACTAGAAGAGAATATATTCTACCTACGCACTACCTACGGAAACAACAGGAACCAACAGCGAAGAGTTCCTCTTCTAAGGAAGTGTATAGAGCCTTCTGTCTATGCAGCCCTAAATTGATGCCTTTGCAAATGGTGGATAAGGCTCTACAAAAATTGATCGCAGCCAAAAACCTATACTGTAGCAGCTCGAGGTTTATTGTTGTGATGGAGACGAAGTAAGGAATTAGTGACTAGGCACCCACTCATTCTGCAGTCGCACAAGATTGATGAAGGCAGTAGGGAGTATGCTGAGTTCATGCACCTTCCTAAGAAATTCACTAATGTTGTAAACTTGGCCTGTAATAGATGTCGAACTCTTCTACAAAAAAAAAAAAACTCCCTCCTCTGTTGATTGTGGTTGGGGTTTGGAAGCACCTTTCAACAGGCCGACACCTTTCGGCCAGGCTGTGGGTCGCCTTGCAACAAGCCGTGGTGATTCTCCCAAGCCATGGGATGCCTTCACGCCCTCAATCTCCCTTGGACACCTTTTCAAATGCACAGATCAACCCTCAGTGCCTTTAAACATCTGAATTGAGCCTAGATATCGATCTTGAATTGCCTTTGGAAGATTGTGTCATTAAGGCATGGAGTTGCACAATTAAAGAGATTGTCAGGAGACATTGCACTAAGGGACCACATCGTTCGGCCAACACAAATTTAACAGGTTTCTCAATGATAAAATTTGGGGTGTCTTCAAGGTCGCCAGTGCGGGTAAAAGAGTCGATCATGCACACTAGTTACAATGCTTTCTGGGTTGCTAATATGATTCAAGTATATGCAGACCTTATCCTCTAACCTCCTGGGCCGCGCATCGTTTAACCTGCCAATTGTTTTATTTAAAAGTTGTCAAGGTTGCTTTCCTTGTGTTTTCTTCCTGTAATTGTTTATAGCTATCATCATTATTAGGCTTCAATGTTTATGGTTGCAGTAGAAATACTCAGTATTATAAATTGATTTAACAACTTTATTTGATATCTTGTCAAACTGTCTTTCTTATAATCTGCTCATTCGGTGAACAACAACATGTCCATTCATTCACTATTATTACTGCTAGGCGTCTATCATAATCTATATCCTCAACGCATCTCATGGAAGTAATGAGGATTAATATTTTAGTTAAGTTATTAGATTTAATTCATTGAACTATAAAGAAATGTAGATGATATTAATTAAAAAGTTTAATTTAAATTGTTATGATTATTGTTGATTAATTTAATTCTGGTAACGAACTTATTACAACATCATTATGAAGGTTTTGTTAATTGAAGTTTGGTTAAATAGTCTCGATAGTGGGTTTATTAACATTGTAAGGAGATTGTTGGATGTAATGGGGTCCATTGTGCAAGTTGTTAGGTTGTCATTCCAGAGGCATAGGATAAAATAATTTGTTTTTCAAGAATAGTGTTGTTATGTGATGTTCTAAGAGCATGATGCCTCTTGTCATGTATGAGAGTTTGGTAATGATGATGTGAATTGATGAGTATTCGGAGTTGTGAGTGCATTATGATGAGTAATCATCCCCTTTGTGGATGTAGTGATTGTTCGTTTAATTGTATTTATCTTGTAATGTTTTTGTGAAATGGGGAGACATTGAGTACTGTAACGGATGTGATGTTGATGCACTGTTATGGATTATATTTTGAGAGTATGTCCTTGTAATTAAGTTGATATGCAAGATGGTGAATGCCTTGCAGTATTACATATACATGTGGATATGAGGATAATTGTTTTGCAAGATGGTTAATGCCTTGCATGGTTTATGAATCCTCATTGTCATGAAGATGTTGCTATGCTTGTTGAGTGGGGTTTTCTAGTTGCAGGTAGGGGAGTGGCTCTCAATGGGGGCCGGAGCCCAAAGTGGTGTCTAGGACAACCCATGTGGGAGTTTGATAACTCAGTGATAACCTAAATAATGAATTAGGGGGTGGGTAGTTAAGCACACTAAACAAGATAAGTGGATGCCTCACTCATGGCTCAAGTGCTCGTTTAGGCTTGAGATGAGATGAGAAGGCCTGGAATGGCAAGATCAACTACCTTGTCCTCATGAAAGGTACGTTGATTCCGCATGAGCGTTGTATGGGGGCCGGGAGTCGGGAGAGGCTACCAGGACAACCCAAGATGGGGGCTGGGGCCTAGGAAGGCTTACTAGGACAACCCATGACAAGCCATGTGATGACACTCCTCCCTACTACAGCCTAGCATTCCCTAGTTGTACTCTCCCCATTCGTTATGTGATTGCCTCTGGAGGTGTTGTTAAGTTGTTTGTGATATTGACTTGTGTTGTGGGAGTTATGTGTTGTCTTGTTCTTATAGTCTACTGTCTACCTGACTGTATGTTGTAGTGGGAACCTTATGTTAACTCCTAGCTCGGGGGGTGGACCTTAGGGTTCCACATGGTCGGGTGGAAGAGCTTTTATCCATTGGTTTTTCTCCTTGCTATTGTTCATGTGCAAGGATGTTGTATCTTATGTTTCAGCCATCAGATCTTGTACCAGATATGAAGTAAGTGACATGTATTCATGTACTTGTCTATGTATCAGTTGATTTATAATGTATGTGATCAGAAGGTATTAAGTAACAATGTAATGATGTACTCATATGTAACTATGTACTAGATCCTAATGATTATTTACTTGATGTAAATGTTATTGATTTAATGCATTAGGTTTAGAATGTTCTACTGATGTTAGTTAATGATGTATGTCAGATTATGTTGTTTGATTTGGTAAAGTAATGCTCCCATGATATCTTAGAGTAACAAGTTGATAGTTTAATGATGTATTTAGATGTGTTAAACATTACTTTGTCACTTTATTCATTTTTTAAAAAAAATTATTCCGTATTTGCATAGCGTAGATGTGTTGTTCTCTAAGGTGTTCATGCGGGGCGTTACATCTAGTATCAGAGCTATGTTTCTAACACTGGGTACTCTGGGTTTTATACTAACCCATTAAGCTACACTAGTTGCTTAAACTCTCAAGATTATGTCCTCCCTTTTGTCATCCTCACCTAACAACCTGAGGTTGTCTCTTGGTGGTGTCTACATAGGTAGATGCCTAAAGGTCGAGGTAGGGGTAGTTGGCATGTAGAGATCCATTCCCCTGCATATGATATCTGCCATACAGTTGAAGAAAGGCATGTGTCAAGGTTGTCAGTTGGTTGCCATGATGGTGAACAATTTGGAGTTAGGGGAGAGTCAAGAGGTGTCTCTCGACGATCATCCTATCCTTAAAGAGATTTGGTTGTAGTTAGAGGAGTTGTCAGGTAGAGGACTAGATGCTTGTGCATCCTCTTGTGAAGTATGCATTCTTGGATATTCTTAGTGCTTATGTAGAGTCCTTATTGTATGGAATAAAAAGTTGAGGATAACCTGATGTTGTTCCCTCCTTCCTCGTTTGGTGGCTAGTACCTAGTCACACAGTGTTGTACAGTGCAATTTCAAAGATTGTGTATTTTCCTTATAATTATTGATGATTTTCTATTAATTGAAAAGGCCGACACTTTGTTTATATTTGATTGTGATGGTGTAGTCACACCTTGTGATCTTCATTTGTGCGTAACCCTTGTGGTTACATTTGGTTTAGTGTTGAACTGCGCACATTTCTTGTTTTATTGATGAAATTTAATCCTTATTTTATATTTGTTTATGACTTTGGTGGCTAAACTATTTTCTCCTTATTGTTTTCGATGTCGGCCATGTGTCGTATTGTGATTCCTCTCCAAGAACGTATTAGGCGGACTTGGTGAGTGTATACGAGGAAGCAGACGTAGGGAACCTTGAGGATGGGGATATGTGAGGACTATTTCATGGAGGCTAACTACTTCATACAATAGGAGATAGGTCATTGTTGTTTTGTTTCGATGGTCTATCATTATGTGTGTGCCCTAACACCACCAAGCCACTAAGTGTGTAGTATGGATTGTGTGAGATAGATGTTGGCTCTTGGCTCATGGATTTTGTGTCATGGATTAGTAGGTCGCTTACCGATGACCAAATGGACCTTTATGTAGCCTTAAGATGTGATTCCTGGTAATTTGAATTCGTGTGCATATGAAGAATGTGTGTTAAAACATGAATATAGTATTATAAAATTATAAATTGTGGTTCCATGATTGTAAAGGTAAAAGAAAATCATTATATGAAGATTTTTTTTCTGTTAATAGATCACATGCACAGATTGTGCTCCCATGTTTGCATAGCTTTGTGGAAACTGTCCAAACTCATTCATATTTGTTGCAGGCTTCCAGGAGTAAGCCTGATCCTAGGGGGAGAGGATGTAGTGCCCCTCACCTTACCTTCTATTGGACTGATGGTTCTTCTAGTAGGATTGGATATCATGACATTGGACTCTCTGTTATTATGCTGAGTTGTTTATGGACCTATTGCTATGATGATGATTGGTGATATTGGATTACTAATATTTTATGTTTCATAGTTTGATGGACATATTTGGTGTAATGGATTAATGTTACTTCTAAGTTTAAGGTGATATTTAATCATGGTTATGATGCTTTAACAATAATTGTTAGATTAGATCATATTGAATTGATTATTCTACTTTCTTGTAGACAACTGAATACTTAATTGTGGATGTATTTATGTGAACAGAACAGTATTGCATTACTCGTGTCCGAGTACCCTGCCATGCTATGATTTCTGTTCACTGTGTGCATGACTTCATGTTTGCATATATATGTTTAACCTGGAGGTTTGCTGCAGGATGCAGGTACCGGGCATCGACTCCACCTGAACTAGCAGGTCTGAGCATGCCCTAGCCAATGGAATTGTTGATCAGAGTTAGCATAAGGTTCCCCAGTTATCCGTCGTCCTTGTAGAGGATAAGTCTTCAGTTTTGCGTCTAGTCATTGTTCTCAGTTTCGTTGTTCCTTGGGTTGTCGTCTTGTTTTCTCTGCATGCTTGATGGTCGAGTAATTGCATGATTTATGATTGGTTAATTATGGTATAATAATAGATAAATTTGATTAATGATTATTAAATAGATTTATAAATAATTATTAGTTGTTATATAACAAATATATATATATATATATTAAATATTAAATAAATAAAAATAAATAATATAGGAAATAAATTAGTTATAAAGTGGCATTATAGTTGTGGAATTGTTTTATAATTAATAAAATCAACATGAAAGTATATATTTGTGGCCCAGTAAATAAATGATTAAATAAAGTAATATATATATTTATGAGTTGTTATAAAATACTAAATTAAATAAAGTAAAAATTATAAGTTTTAATATATTAATGTAAGTTATCCTTGAGTAAATAAAAGGATAGGGGTTATATTGTAATGTTATTAAAAAATTAAATGAAAGTAAGCTGTATTTTTGGTTTGCATTGGATAGTGTGTTTATCCCCTAAAGGTGGAGTACAAACAATTAGGGTAGGGAATACTATAAAATAAGAAGAGAGAAGGAGAGAAGGGAGAGGAAAAAGAAATGGGAATTGGAGATCTGGGAAGAAAGACGGAGCTGCGAAGAACAGATTGTGGACATTGCAGCGTATACAGGTTCTTTTAATTGTGTTAATGTTATTTTCTCATCTTGCATTCAAGGATTATACCTAGGGTTTCCTTAATGAAATTCTTATTCTGCGCATTCCTCTACTCATTCAAATCATTTTTAAGGATATTCTATAGACATTATATTTTGAATTCTGTCAGATCTAATTCGCTCCTGCCGAGTGCATTTGCTTGAAAGTTTGTAAGGCCAGAAAAGTAAATTATTCTGTTCTCTGATTATGTTTTGATGGATGTTTTAAGCCTTTTCTTTGTATCCATTTTCCGCAGATCTTGCAATCATTACTTTTATAATGTTTTTTGTCAAAATATATTATTATTTCTATCAACTCCATTTGTAAGGAAGCTTTAAAGCCTTGGCAATGAATTTATTCTGTGTATATCCTGCATACATTGCTTTCCGTATGAAGACATCTAAATCACGGCTGCCTTCACCTTCCCAGCTAATTTTCCCAACTTTGCAAAAAACTCCTGCGCCTATGGATGTGATACGTCTGCTACATGAAAAGTGTGAACCATTCTTCGGCCTGAGAATCCAACTGCACACAGTGATTTTATTAATTCCTCTATCTTTCGTCGATTTTCTTTACCATTTGAAATGCACCACACTAGCCACTGCTGCGTAGATGTTTGAGAAAAGAACATAAATTGTGCAATCCAAAAATAGTGTTGCTGTAAATACTCCTAGGCCGATATTCATATGAGATCTGCAGGAACCAAGAAAACGCGCTACAGATTTAACAGTTATTGCAAAGATAGAGTTTATGGTGTCTTCAAGATAGCTGCACGGGCAAGAAGGTCAACCATGTACACATAATAATCGACTTAGGATCACTCATTGCTCTTGGTTAAAGACAATTAAGGAAAATTTGCACTGAGTGAATGCAATAAGTTAGCTCTTGGACATACAAAAAGCTTTCCTACCGAATCTTGATTTAATTTTTTAAAATATTTGTTGGGTCTGCGAAAGTTGCTCTTACAAAGATCATTTACAATGTTTTTTTTTTTTTTAAAATGATCATTTACAACGTTCTGCATTTGAAATGATTAATGTCTCTAAAATCTATCATTTTGAACAGTTTGCATCTGAAGCACTCAACTATTGCTTCTAATTCAAGATACTTTTCACCATCGTAATCTTAATTTAATCGAAATATACAACAAGATAAATTACAGAAGGCCTGATGGAGAACGTAGTAGTTAATAAAACTCATAGTTACAAGTTCTTGTTTTCAAATTTCATATGCATAATACACAAATACCTAGTTATGGATTGTTCGTACATTCAAACATTTGATAATGAAGTCAACAAGCCACGCCCTCGGGTATTGCGGGAAGCCTCGATCTGCACGCCTTGCGGTCAATCGGCATTACATCGATATTTGTGATTACTGTTTCACCACTCACCAAATTCAATTCTTCTTCCTCGCCTCCTAACTCTAATTTATTTCACAGTGTGTGTTTAGATTATTGGGTTTAGAATTATAACTCACAGTCATTGGTTAATAAGTTATGAAATCAGAGCTGCACTGGGTTTGTCTGGGGAAACGAATCCACTAACTCTCCTTGTCATTGTTAATTGAGGCAGTCCTTCATATTCAATCGTTTACCTGCACAGTTCAGAACCCCTTCCAAAGCTTTCATTCTGGCACAAGTCTTCAAAGACAATCTGCGCACACTAGGAGCAGCTCCATTCTCATTTACCCTATGAAACCCAACAAGTGGGATAAGCAAATATTAGCAGTGACACCAGAAGAGAATATATTCTACCTACGCACTACCTACAGAAACAACAGGAACCAACAGCGAAGAGTTCCTCTTCTAAGGAAGTGTATAGAGCCTTCTGTCTATGCAGCCCTAAATTGATGCCTTTGCAAATGGTGGATAAGGCTCTACAAAAACTGATCGCAGCCAAAAACCTATACTGTAGTAGCTCGAGGTTTATTGCTGTGATGGAGATGAAGTAAGGAATTAGTGACTAGGCACCCACTCATTCTGCAGTTGCACAAGATTGATGAAGGCAGTAGGGAGTATGCTGAGTTCATGCACCTTCCTAAGAAATTCACTAATGTTGTAAACTTGGCCTGTAACAGATGTCGAACTCTTCTACAAAAAAAAAACTCCCTCCTCTGTTGATTGTGGTTGGGGTTTGGACGCACCTTTCAACAGGTCGACACCTTTATGCCAGGCTGTGGGTTGCCTTACAACAAGCCGTGGTGATTCTCCCAAGCCATGGGATGCCTTCACGCCCTCAATCTCCCTTGGAAACCTTTTCAAATGCACAGATCAACCCTCAGTGCCTTTAAACGTCTGAATTAAGCCTAGGTATCGATCTTGAATCACCTTTGGAAGATTGTGTCATTAAGGCATGGAGTTGCACAATTAAGGAGATTGTCAGGAGACATTGCACTAAGGGACCACATCGTTCGGCCAACACAAATTTAACAGGTTTCTCAATGATAAAATTCAGGGTGTCTTCAAGGTCGCCAATGTGGGTAAAAGAGTCGATCATGCACACTAGTTACAATGCTTTCTGGGTTGCTAATATGATTCAAGTATATGCAGACCTTATCCTCTAACCTCCTGGGCGCATCGTTTAACCTGCCAATTGTTTTATTTAAAAGTTGTCAAGGTTGCTTTCCTCGTGTTTTCTTCCTATAATTGTTTATAGCTATCATCATTATCAGGCTTCAATGTTTATGGTTGCAGTAGAAATACTCAGTATTATAAACTGATTTAACAACTTTATTTGATAACTTTTCAAACTGTCTTTCTTATAATCTGCTCATTTGGTGAACAACAACATGTCCATTCATTCACTATTATTACTGCTAGGCGTCTATCATAATCTATATCCTCAACGCATCTCATGGAAGTAATGAGAATTAATATTTTAGTTAAGTTATTAGATTTAATTCATTGAACTATAAAGAAATGTAGATGATATTAATTACAAAGTTTAATTTAAATTGTTATGATTATTGTTGATTAATTTAATTCTGGTAACGAACTTATTACAACATCATTATGAAGGTTTTGTTAATTGAAGTTTGGTTAAATAGTCTCGATAGTGGGTTTATTAACATTGTAAGGAGATTGTTGGATGTAATGGGGTCCATTGTGCAAGTTGTTAGGTTGTCATTCCAGAGGCATAGGATAAAATAATTTGTTTTTCAAGAATAGTGTTGTTATGTGATGTTCTAAGAGCATGATGCCTCTTGTCATGTATGAGAGTTTGGTAATGATGATGTGAATTGATGAGTATTCGGAGTTGTGAGTGCATTATGATGAGTAATCATTCCCTTTGTGGATGTAGTGATTGTTCATTTAATTGTATTTATCTTGTAATGTTTTTTGTGAAATGGGGAGACATTGAGTACTATAACGGATGTGATGTTGATGCACTATTATGGATTATATTTTGAGAGTATGTCCTTGTAATTAAGTTGATATGCAAGATGGTGAATGCCTTGCAGTATTACATATACATGTGGATATGAGGATAATTGTTTTGCAAGATGGTTAATGCCTTGCATGGTTTATGAATCCTCATTGTCATGAAGATGTTGCTATGCTTGTTGAGTGGGGTTTTCTAGTTGCAGGTAGGGGAGTGGCTCTCAATGGGGGCCGGAGCCCAAAGTGGCGTCCAGGACAACCCATGTGGGAGTTTGATAACTCAGTGATAACCTAAATAATGAATTAGGGGGTTGGGTAGTTAAGCACACTAAACAAGATAAGTGGATGCCTCACTCATGGCTCAAGTGCTCGTTTAGGCTTGAGATGAGATGAGAAGGCCTGGAATGGCAAGATCAACTACCTTGTCCTCATGAAAGGTACGTTGATTCCGCATGAGCGTTGTATAGGGGCCGGGAGTCGGGAGAGGCTACCAAGACAACCCAAGATGGGGGCCGGGGCCTAGGAAGGCTTACCAGGACAACCCATGACAAGCCATGTGATGACACTCCTCCCTACTGCAGCCTAGTATTCCCTAGTTGTACTCTCCCCATTCGTTATGTGATTGCCTCTGGAGGTGTTGTTAAGTTGTTTGTGATATTGACTTGTGTTGTGGGAGTTATGTGTTGTCTTGTTCTTATAGTCTACTGTCTACCTGACTGTATGTTGTAGTGGGAACCTTATGTTAACTCCTAGCTCGGGGGGTGGACCTTAGGGTTCCACATGGTCGGGTGGAAGAGCTTTTATCCATTGGTTTTTCTCCTTGCTATTGTTCGTGTGCGAGGATGTTGTATCTTATGTTTCAGCCGTCAGATCTTGTACCAGATATGAAGTAAGTGACATGTATTCATGTACTTGTCTGTGTATTAGTTGATTTATAATGTATGTGATCAGAAGGTATTAAGTAACAATGTAATGATGTACTCATATGTGAGAAGAAATTGTAACTATGTACTAGATCCTAATGATTATTTACTTGATGTAAATGTTATTGATTTAATGCATTAGGTTTAGAATGTTCTACTAATGTTAGTTAATGATGTATGTCAGATTATGTTGTTTGATTTGGTAAAGTAATGCTCCCATGATATCTTAGAGTAACAAGTTGATAGTTTAATGATGTATTTAGATGTGTTAAACATTACTTTGTCAATTTATTCATTTTAAAAAAAAAATTATTCCGTATTTGCATAGCGTAGATGTGTTGTTCTCTAAGGTGTTCATGTGGGGCATTACACTGATACTAGATGTAATGCCCCACAATGAAAACCTTAGAGAACAACACATCTATGCTATGCAATATAGAATAATTTCTTTTTTTTAAATGAATAAAGCAACAAAGTAATGTTAACATATCTAAACACATCATTTGAACTAACGACTTGTCCTCTAAGATTTCATGGTTGCGTTACTTGACAAAACAATTAACATAATCTAACACACATCATGAATTAACATTAGTAGATCATTCTAAACCTATTGCATTAAATCAATAAATATTTACATCTCCATAACATCAGATAAGTAATCATCAGGATCTAGTACATAGTTACAATTTCTCCTGACATATGAATACCACATTACATTGTTACATTATCATCTTCTAAATACATATGAATACATAATGAATCATCTGATACACAGACCAATATATGAGCACAATAACTGTCTCCATAAACAGGTACAAGATCTGATGTCTAATACACAAGCTATATCCTCTTCTCACATGAACTTCAACAAGGAATAACCAATGGATAAGAAAGCTCTTCCACCCGACCATGTGGAACCCTAAGGTCCACTCCCTGAGCTAGGAGTTAACATGAGGTCCCAAACAATAACAGTCAGGTAGACGAAGACTAACATGAAAAAAGGATGACCAAACTCCAATATAACACATGACAAATAACATAAACAACACAACACAACTTCCAGAGGCAACACATAACGAATGGGGAGAGTACAACTAGGGAATGCTAGGTTGTAGTAGGGAGGAGTGTCATCACATGGCTTGTCATGGGTTGTCCTGGTAAGCCTTCCTAGGCCCCGGCCCCCATCTTGGGTTGTCCTGGTAACATCTCTTGACTCCCGACCCCCATACAACACTCATGTAGAATCAACATACCTTTCATGAGGACAAGGTAGTTGATCTTGCCATTCCAGGCCTTCTCATCTCATCTCAAGCCTAAACGAGCACTTGAGCCATGAGTGAGGCATCCACTTATCTTGTTTAGTGTGCTTAACTACCCAACCCCCTAATTCATTATTTAGGTTATCACTGAGTTATCAAACTCCCACATGGGTTGTCCTAGACACCACTTTTGGGCTCTAGCCACCATTGAGAGGCACTCCCCTCCTTGCATCTAGAAGACCCTACTCAACAAACACAGCAAACATCATCATGACAATGATGATACATGAACCATGCAAGGCATTAACCATCTTGCATAACAATTATTCTGATATGAACATATATATGTAATAATGCAAGGCATTCACCATCTTGCATATCAACTTAATTACAAGGACATACTCTCAATACATTTTCCATGGCTTCCAAATGAAGTAACTCATAAGAAAAATTCTTCTTCACGGATACCGATGTCTCCCCATTGTCTAATCCAACACAACATCCCAAATAAATAAATCATAACATCCATGAAGAGCCTATCTACACATCATGATGCATTCAGAATATTTACATTCTTTCACTACACCATAACCAAATTCTTTAAAACAAAAGGCAACATAGCTTCATTAACTCAAGACACTTATCAACATGTTACATGACGTCAAACAACCTTGGCCTCTAGAAACCTAAACTCGACAACGTGACCCTATCTCAACCTTTGACATGACTTACACAAATTTTCCTCACAATTTAAGCAATTGTCTAGATCAAAATCCAAATGCAATGTCTATAAACCTAATCAAATTAAACCCCTCAATATTAAATATTAAATCACATTAAATTCCATTTAATTACATTAAACAAATGCAATATATCAACTAATTATCTAATTTAATTCCTCTTCGAAATATAAATATTTCAAATGATCTGAACAATTACCATCCCAATTTATAACTATTTTTAAACGTTAATTCAACACAAAATACATATTTAATAACTCCTTACCCTAATAAATTAACTTCCTAATGAATTTATCGATAACATTTATTTACTCAACTATATGGTAAAAAGAATGGTAATCATATTATTAATAATATTATTAATACTTATAATAATAATAATTACCATAGATCATTGAATGGTAATTAATTTTCATCCAATGATAAGTAAGTATGTTATTTTATTGATATTATGGCTTAGATTTGACATTCAACCTAGACTGTCAAATAATTTCTATTTATAGTAGTTATCTATTTAATAATACCTTTAAAATGCTATGGCCTAGTTTAGTATAAGTAAATTATATAAAAACTAAATTTACATATCATCATAACCCCATGTAAATTTTGACAGTTGTTTTAAAATCTCATCTTTCATATGATACAGTCCTCTAATACAGTCCAGGTGGGACACAATACCCCTCTTTATTGGGAGTCAAAGAAGATGTTGTGTCAAGGACTGCCTTGCATCAACTATGTATTTTGTGGTTGCTTCCTCTCTTTAAGTTTAATGCAATTTCTTCACCCCGGATGTTAACCAATTTCAACCTTCTTTTTCTAGACATATACTATCATTAGACAACCCTTTTAAATCAAAGTTCGGTGAGAAAGCACTGCAGACCACTATCTGTCAACTTAATAAGGTTGTCCTCTTTAAAATCTCAATTGTATTTTACAGCTAAAATATCAACGAATCCGGTTTTGTTTTCTTTTATTGAAAGTGAAAGATAGCCATAGAGATTTACTTTACACTCATACTTCTGCAAAAATAATAAAGTGGATTATCTCTGGTTAAGTGCATCACTACTCCCAAGGGCATGTTAATTTAAAATCACTAGAGTTCAAATTTTATTGTCAACTGAGCATAGGAAATATATAATTTCTTAAGGCGTTAATGTTCTTGAGTATCCTAAGATAAAATGCATAAATGGAAATACAATCCTTATTACCCCATACGATGCGTTGAAAGTACAGATTATGATAGACACATGGCATAAATACTAGTGAACATTTATACAAAATGGGAATGCATAGATAGGGCATGCAAAACTACCTGAGAGAATGCCTCCAACGAGATGTCATCTCATGGAATGCAATGATTGTAGGCCAAAAAAAATATGAATTCGTTATGAGGATTTTGCAAATCTTTCAAACAAGGAAAACCCCTCTTTAATGTTGGCTTAAGCCATGCACGCCAAAGTAATTTCAGTCTTTTTAAATTGTACATGTCATTGTCCATCAAACGAGCAAATTATAAGGGGAGGCAGCTTAATAAGTTTTCAATTCACATAGTTAAAACAACTTATTGTTCTTCAGTTATAAGAACTTCTACTAAATCTATAAACATTGGCGCTTGATATGTATAGGAAACTAGAACAAACATCAGATAGAATGGAAACTGCAGTGAAGGCAATCTTGACAAATAGATGCCTCAGATCAATGAAATCTTGCTCCTATTCTAGTGCTTGCTGCCGCGCAGGTTTGGTGCATTAAAATTGTACATACATCAACCATATTTGAACCCTTATTGCCTTACATTTAACAGTGGATCATTATGTGTGTAGATTTCCCTTCTTGACCACACTAGCCATGTAGTGAACACCTTAAACTTTGCATTAAAATGCCAATACAACGGGTAATTGTGTGGACGGTTTTCTCAGTGTAGATCAATCAAATGAATTCAAATTAAAATGAAATTAAAGAGGCTGTTTAAATGACAATTAAGGCTGAAGGCTATGAAGCTTTTTAATCACATTTATAACCCTTATTACATTACATCTATAATCAATTTTATATGAGAAGATTTCTAGGCAAAAAGCAAGTGGTAGGATTTAAACCAAATCCGCTAATTTTGCTAGCATTCTTACAGCCAATGCCAATAAGAAAGCTTAGAATGGGTCCTAACATTGTAAATTTTTCTTGTTTTTTTTTAGTGATCTAAAACACAAGGGATGGACAAACACCAAAACATAATGATTATGACAGATATTATAGTTGGAAATGCTCTGGTAGACGGGTATGGCATTCATCGAGCATGAAGGATAAAATAAAATCAGTTAGATGTTGCAGTTGGCCCTAATAGACATATATGCGAAATATAGGAGCTTGCACAAGGTATGCAGGCTGTTTTGGAATACAAGGATTGTAGGGTACATATACGAAATGGAGTGATAAAAAGGCTAAAGAAACTTTCAAGCAAATGCAAGGAATGAAGCTCGATTCTGTAGTATCAAGATCTCTAATAGTACACATTAATGCAAATCAGATAATCCATAAGAATAAACTATGAATAAAGACAATAACAATACACAATGATACCCTCAGAAGACTGGCTAATTCAATTCCACACAAGACTGGCACACTAGTAGAAAGGACGGATTATTGATAGTGAATGGCAATCAACTGGTGCCAAAGAAGGCACGGGGATGGTCTAAGTGTAGGTCGACGCTATGTCAAATGGGACCTAAACCAATGACAAAGCTACATACACCTAATTTAAACATAAAACAATTGATAAGGAAGGCAAATATGAGATTGCAGGACACAAACAGAAATGGATTTGTTGAACAGAGAAACAGTCACAATCCATATACAGGGAAAATTAAGCAAATTCGTGAGACAGATATATCAAAATAATGGAACCTGGTTTCCTTTCGCTTGGCTAGCCGTGAGTAGAATACTATTTGCAGCTTCAATCCTCCATCTCTCCAATCTTCTTCTGCTCCTTCTGCAATCCCCCTTTTTTGCCCCCCCCTCCTCTCTGCAATCTCATTTTTATAAAACAAACCCTTCCACCTTGTAGGGATGTGACACGTGATCCTATGCATCCCCATCCTTCAAATATAATTTTTTTATTCTTTTAATGATCCCAACAAGTTCATTTTTATTAAAATGTATTAATATAAATATATGATTCCAACTAGATTTAATCTTTTTTTTATAACCAACCAACTATTTTTTTATTAATAAAGTTGTAACATTGCATCTCTCTATAAATTTTACAACTCTATTTTAATTTATTTTATCAATTAAATCGTAAATCATGAATTACAACATGACTTACAATTAATTTATTTATTTAAATATTCATTGTAAATAATATTATATTAAACAATACAAAATTTCTTACAACTTTTATTTAACAATTTTACTTCCCATAAAATTATAATTTATTTACAACAATTATACTCAATTATCGACATTTACAATTATATTTAATTATCAACATTATATTTTCTGTATAATAATTCTATTTAATACACAACTGTACTTTACACACTTAGACCCCTTCTGACCTAGTTAGACTTCAAGATGTAACATTACCTGTCTGCAAATCATGATCAAACGACAGACAATGACCTCAAGGGTAACTGACAACTAGACAACACTGACAAGGGACCTCATGTTAACTCCAAACAACTATTCCATTGGTGAAGGCATGCTCATACCTGGTAAATCAGGTGGAGTCGGTGCCTAGTACCTGCATCCTGTAGCAAACGCATGGTTAAACATAACAAGATATATATCCAGATGCAATCATTTTGTGAATAGAAATCGTAGTGGGGTAGGGTACTTGAGTGCGAGTAATACGACACTGTTCCATTCATGTTCATGTATAAACAATTAACTATTTTGAACAAGATTTATGGTTACTTATCGACAACATAAAACAATCAATTATCTTACAACCAAATATAGCAAATAACATCAAAGCATCTATATCATCTAATATATTAATCAAGTTGTAAGGCATAAAATAACAAAATCCAACATCAACAACTATTATCATAACAATTAGGTCTATAATGAATTAACAAAATAACAAGGAATCCATCATCGAATGATCTAAGATACTGTTATAATGTCTAATACTACTGAGCAAACATCAATCTGACAGACGACAAGTTGAGGAGCACTACATAGAATATAGGTTTTAAAATGTAAATTTACAATTGCATTTGAATTATGATTCATTTATAGGTATAAATAAAAGTGAAAAACAAAAAAGTCTTGATATACATGAAACAAAACAATATTATGAATAGTTAAGACTTAGAAATGATTGCCTTGTATTAAAGACAAAACCATTCTCCCAAAATCATTCATTAGAAAAAATCTACCATCACATAAACAAATCTAAACACAATTATGTGGTGCTAATACTTTTTCTTAAACCAAACTTGATGAACTCTTATCATACAATGAAAACATCAAATACAATTCCAAACATGAAATTTATTATAGTTTTACTTGATTATAAATAATGATGAACACTTATCATACAATATAATTATGTGGTTCTAATATAATTGTTCACATTGCTTTTATTTGATATGGGGTTATGCAAGCCACAACAAAATAATGATGATTTCTCCTTCACATTCTACAAACTAGCAATTGGGTTATTTGAAAGGGTGTAATGGTTATGTTGACATGCACATTTGAACACAAAATAGTTAGGTGTTTATGTAATTCAGTAGAATAAAGATTTTAAAATTTGTAAATTTACAAACTCAATTACAATTGCAAATTGTGATTCATTTATGGGTATAAAGAAAAGTGAAAAACAAAAAATTCTTGATACATGTGAAACAAAAAAATATTATATAAATAAATGGAGCTCCAAATAAAACAAACGTTTACAAAAAACTCTTGATATGTGAAACATTTAACAATATTAAATCTACAAACACTATAGATTCTAAATCTACAATCTACATTTATTTCATGAATGTTGTTATTTACGACACATATTACGTACTTTTCTAAATGAATATGAGGAATAAAAAGAAGGGAAGGTACTAAGCCTATGATAAGAAACAAATGTGAAATGATAGAAGAGGAGCAATAAGTGGCAATCTAAATTGAAGAACTTCTGAAATTTATTTTGAAATAAAATGGGAACCAATGTAATTTGTATTCACAAGTGCAATTAAAAATTGTTTGGAATTGTTGCATTATTAAATTATTTTTGGGCCTATGTGCAGTCAAATACTATTAGTGATGTTTTTCAATTACATGGCAATAAACAATGATTATTATACCATTAAATCTATTAATGATATCAGCTAAAATTTTTAGTAGACGTTATTGCCTTTAGAAGATCCTCTGATATTTAGCATATTAAGCATGAACAATTATAACTAGCATACAATTGAGATATGTAATGCCCCTCATTTTGGCTTAAGATAGTTGATAGTTTTATATTGCACTTTGATAGTTTGAGACATTTGAGCTATTAGACTTATGTTTTATGTTTATTATGATCATGATGAACTATGTTTGACTAATGTGGTTTTGACATGTGTTATGAGTTTTATGATGACAGTATTGATACTCCAGTTTATGATGTATGTTGATATGTTTAGTTGATGGTTAATCTTTTATGTAGAATATTGTTATCATGCTTTATGGATTAATGTTATATGATGATTAATTAGTGATGTTTTGTTGATTATTATTGTAATGTCCCCTCATTTTTGGCTTGTGATAGTGGTAGTTTTGCATTGCTCTTTGTTAGTCTAGGACAGTTGTTAGTTCTTCCATTGCTTTTTGACAGTTCTAAGACATTTGGATTAATAGGCTTATGGTTTATGCTTATTTTGATCATGATGGACTATGTTCGACTAATATAGTTTTGACATGTATTATGAGTTGATGATGACATTATTATTATTCCAGTTATGATGAGTTTGACATGATTAGTAATGGTTTAATATTATCATGTTTTATTCAATCTATTGAAATCTAAATTCAAATAAAGTGGTTATAGTCTTGTTTCAAGAGCAAGGACGATGTAGTACTATTTGTTTCGAGCACCCCACTATGCTGTGATTCTTTGACTCTCTGTGTGTAGACATATATACACTTGATCATATTCAACCTATTATTCTGATGTAGGCTGCAGGTACCGAGCCTTGACTCAACCTGATATAGCAGGTTTGATCGGGCTCTTGCACCAATGGATATCAGTGATGGGAGATAACACGAGGTTTATTCCACTAGGTTAGTCCCAGTCTTTTGTTGTGGTCATGTGTTGTGTTGTGATGCTTGGACCTCAACTCATGTTGTTGGTCATCATGTGTTGTGGAGTATTGTCGAGTTTTGTCTTAGTTATGCCTATGTGTTTGTTTTAGCAATACCTTAAGGAACTATTATTAGAATGATAATGTTATCAATAAGTTAAATTTAATAGTATTTTGAATAGTCGTAAAATTTGGAATATTGTTTAAGTAAAATTTATTGCTGTCTAAACTAATTATTTTAATGTTTAATTAAGCATCTTAGGTTGTTATGGTTAATTAATATATATTGCTTTTAAAGGAGAATATTAGGTAAAAATTAAAGATTGTGTGTTGTCGAACGTGAATTTTTAGATTTATGAAATCTCTATTATTAGTAAAATTTTAAAATTCTCGGAGGAGTGGGGATTCTTGGTAACAGATGCATGATTGTAGAAATTTATGAGATATGCTATGGTTTTTAATGGTACTCAGGGGTTGTTGTGTGGGGAGAAGAATACAGAAATTGGGGAAAAACAAAGAATTGGTTATGAGAAATGGAGAAGATCTGAAGTGGGACTGAGATTCGAGTATGTTCACATGGACTCTGTGTGTATGAGATTTTGCATTTTGATAGCTTAGAATTTTAAATCTTATCTTTGAAAGATCATTCTATGCTCTGTGTGTGAGATTTTGCATTTCCTATAGCTTGGAATGTAAATCTTATTGTAGCTTGAGTTGTCATGTGATCTGTGTGTTCAAATGTAGATGCCCTGATCATGCTCTCACTTTGGGAATCACACCGTGTGGCTGTCAATGTTCTAACCTCTGTTGCTACTTCCAAATTTACTCTTCTATTGGTTTACTCTTTGTTAAAATCCTTCTTGAAATCTTGGACTCCAATCATTTGTAAATCTTGCAAAGTGACCCATATGAACCATTTTCTAGTCCTTGCCTCATTTCTTTTCCTTAACTACTCTCAGTGCCGTAGTAAGGCTTCATCCAACCTTAGTTTCTCAGAATTTTGCCAATATTTGAACCTCTAACACTATTTTGTTTTAAGAAACAATTTAACTAAATGGCAATTTATGCAAATTTGTACCACAGCTGGAGGTCGCCGTATATATGCTACTGAATGTTGAGAAAATACCTTAGATTTGTGCCTTTGACCGTACGGCATATGAAACTCTCATCTGCATTCCTCTTTTGTTTGAAATTTCTATTTTACTTCCCTCTTTGCTAGTCTTGATAGTACGACGTTAGAAGGGATTTGGGGTGAATTTTTTTGAAGACTTTCGACCCTCCCTATGGGCCGCTATATGGTCGTCGTATAGCCTTCACATTGATCTTTTTTTTTGAATGAATTTTTTTGCTTCTTAATTTTTTGTAAGTCTGCAACTTCTGGTGGAACGTTTGGGCTCCTCCTAGCTTTTTCTAAATCTTGTTTTGTTGCCTGAATTTTTTTTGATGAAAATAATGTTAATGAAAACTTGTTCTTACCTGTGACGTCTCTAATTTCTCTGAATCTTTACCAGTTCTCCTCTACCAATCAATTAATAATGCTCTGGTTATTCTCTGTCTAGACCTCAGATGATTTTCTATAATGCCCCTCACTTTTTGGCTTGTGATAGATGTTATTTTCATATTCCTTATGACAGTTCTATTATAGTTGATAGTCTTTTATTGCACATTTTAGCTTCGAGATATCGGATTTACATGTTTTGGGTTTATGATCTCTTTGATTTGATGGACTATGTTCGATGGTTATATTTAGACATCTATTATGAGTTATGATGACATTATGAGTACTTCAGTTATGATGTGTTGAATAAGTTTAGTAATGGATTAGTATTTACATGTTTCATTAGATTTGTAGATATCTGTTTTCAAATGTTATGATTATAATCTTATCCAAGAGTAGGGATGGTGTAGCATTACTCGTTTTGAGTACCCTGCTACACCGCAATTCTTTGACTCTCGGTGTGTTGACATATACGTACTTGATCATATTTAATCAGTTGTTTGGATGCAGGCTGTAGGTATCGAACCTCAACTCCACCTAATATAGCAGGTTTGAGCAGGTTCTTTCACCAATGGATATTAGTGATGGGAGATAACACGAGGTCTAATCCACTAAGTCGGTCCTTATCTTTTGTTGTGGTCTCAAGTCGTGTTGGGATACTTGGCCCTTGTCTTGTTATGATTGGTTATCTTGTGTCATGATGTTTAGTCAAGTCATGTTTTATAATGTTTAAATTATGCTCCTGTGTGGTTAGAAGATTCCTTAATGAACTAGTGGTAATTAATAATGCTCCTATTTTGTTTATTAGATAATTATTAAATTAGCTTAAAAGCTTTGGTTAACACCTTGGTTAAATTTTATAATAAATGAGAATTATAATCTGCTGTCCAAAAGTATGTATGTCATAGATTAGAGTTACGGGTACTTAGTGGTTTTTTGGTAGAGATTATTTTGGGAATATGCAAAATTAATGCTGTGTGTTATCAATTTCAAAATTTGAGGACTTGGGAATCTTTTGATATAGTTAAATTTTGAATCTCATGAGAGAGTGGGTTGTTGGGAAGAGAGAGGCATGTCTTCTGCATTATTCGAGAAGTTGAATCCTTGTTTTTGAGGAAGTGGGTTGTTGGGAAGAAAGGATGTTTTCTGCATTTATTGGAAGGGTTGAATCCTTGTTTTGGGGGGTCAGAGAAAATTGGAAGAAAGAAAAATGGAGATATTGTGGAGAAGGACAGAGAATTTTGGGTTGCAGAAGTTGAAGAAAATTTGGAGGTGGGACTGGAATCCAGGTATGTGAATTGTCTCTCTCTATAAAAATTTGCAATGGATGTAGCTTTAATTTGAAATTTATTGCTCATGTTCTATGTGTGAAACTAGCATGTTTCTGTAAATTAGAATTTATTTATCATTGTGTGCCCTAAGTGGCCGAATGGTGTTCCAACCTCCGTGGATTCCTCCAAAAAGAATCCTTTTGAGCTAGCCTTCCTAATATCTCTTGAAATCTCGTACCATCCTCTATAACCTTGTATTTTTTTTTATTTCAACCTTGTGAAATAATGACTCCATGTAAGGTTTTCACCAATCTCTTGACCCTGTCATGCTTGCATATTGAATCTCACATATTATCTATTAGATTGAAGAAGATGCCAGTAAGCAGTGTTTTGTCTTTGCATATAACCTCCATGCAACCTACCAGTACCTGCAATCATGTATTTGACCCTCATATTTTTCATGTCTGTTTAGCTGGGATTCCATGTTATACCTGTGTAACCCTAATGGGAATCTTGTTTCTCCAACACAACCTCCACAAAAATGTACCCTACAAACAAGAATGTACCCTACAAATAAGAATGTACCTTGTAAACAAGAATGTTCCCTACAAACAAGATTGTACCCTACAAGCATGTCTAGGTATCTGACCTAATTCTGGTGAAGTTTCTTCACAATTTCTGCATCATAAATCTTCCTATTGGTTGAAAGATATCGTGTAAATTCTTCATTTGCACTGGAAGGATTAACCATCTTGAAGCATGTAGAGAAGTGAATTGAGCCTTGGGTACAGTGATTGTTTGGTTGGTACTGGCCTATTGTCAGAGTTTAATCGACATGGAACTATTCTCTATAACCACCAAACATGGCTCTGCTATATGTATTATGGTGGTCTTCCAAACAATTTATGCATTGAATCTCTACCCTTTTCTGATAGTCTCATTTTCAAACCCCTCCTCATTTTAATTCCAACATGTAGATAATATCTGGATCTTCTTGCACCTAAGAGTGGATCTTACACCAAACCCTTGTTCCAAGCAAAGTCTAATACACTCCTTCATCTCCGATCTGTTTTCCATCACCCAACTTCTGCATGAAAGATTAAATCATCCTTGTATGTCTTTTGCTAAGAACTTGTAAAGGAATACTTCTGTATTTTAGAAACGATAGTTTTACCTCGATCCATTCTAGAAGGTTCTTAATTGATAATGATACCATTCGCACTACGAGAAAGTTTTCGAATGTTAGTTTCTGTCTTCTGATTGTTACCAACCCGTATTAGAGGGTCATTATCATTGAGTTAGGCTCCGTCGGTAATCGTCGACCAGATTAGAGGAAGTTTCCGCTTAGATTTGCATCATACTTAATTGCTTATGTCATTTAAATCTCCATGTGCTATCCTTCTATATTGCCACTATTTTTGGCTCATTTCATAGCTTGATAGCAATAGGCCGTTATCTGTGGTGTCATGGTAATCTTTCAAGGTTATAGTAAGACGTTCAACCTCCACCTTGTGTCTTCCAGTTACACAGCGAGCTCAGTGGTTGTTTTAGATGTTGTCGTCGTTGTTTGTTTGGACTATAGTTGTGATATCTCCGTGGGATACTCTGGCTTAATTGATAACGTCGATGAAGTTTAGGAGTCTGTTGTATCTATCCACCTATGCATATATTTTGTCATCGATTATAAATGGGAGCACCGTAATCCATGGATGTAGCCAAAACTTGTAGCAGCTGTTGCAATGATTAGTCAAAAATGTGTGGCAACGAAGGGTCGATACCTTAGCTCGGTGCTGTCATCGTAGAAGTCTTAGAGTTGGTCGTTTCCAATAGTTTATTCAAGTCTAGTTCTAGTCATTGTTGGTAATTGAGGTCACTTAGCTGGCAGTGTGACCATAGTGTGTGATAGGTACCTCTTTTGGTAGATCATTCCAAGTATTGAAGTCGTAGAAAATCTCTGGGTTTTCGATGCCCTAGCTAAGTAAATGTTAGTTGCTGTCACTTTATTGTAATTGTAGTGTGGCAGTTAACTGTGGGAACTCATGTGGAGTAAATGTGTCCTTATAGATTACCTTTAGTCGTTGCCTTTAGGAGTTGTTCATGAGTGTCATTTTGGATATCAGAGATATGGTTATGGTGGTCATCGTAATGCGGTGTTAGTGGATCTATTAGTGGACGTCTTATACTTGTGGTTTTTATCAGATATTGCTTATAGGTATGATGCTAGAGGATAAGAAATGTTGGATCTTTTACATGTATAGGATTATGTTTGTGGCAATGTTAGCTAGCAAGTTAAGTGCTTAGAAAAGTATTCAATATTTTGATGCTTGTTGAAAATCGTAATAGTTTGGAATTTATGTGTATCCAAGTATAGGGGTAACTTTTGCTTTTGGAATTGTTAGGAAATGGTTTTAAGGGAATGTATATGCTTATTGATGTCTTACTAGAAATTTTAGATGTCTATTTCATTAATTTATGTCTCTAGTGAGAATCATAAGATACCTATAGTTATGGTTTTAGGAGTTGGAAACTATTGGAATAAGAAAAATGTATTTATGCATAGTTTAAACATTTCCTTGTAATTATGTGATTATTCTTGAAATACATTTATTTCTATTTTAGCAAGATTATGCTTATTTTTGTAGTAGTTGTTATTGTTAGGGAAAATCTATAGTAAACTTATTTACTCTTGATTAGTCTCATTCTTATCTTACTAGTTGTTTCATTGGTACAATGTCATGGAAGATTGTCAATTGTAAAACCTATTAACTTCATGATGCCTTTAGGTCCTTAGAAGTGTATGCACATCTCAGAAAACAAGCAAAAACATTAGTTAATATATTGCTCTGAATTTATATTCGGAGATGTCTTATTTGATTTAACTCGTTTATTTAAAAAGGAAGGTTCTTTTGCTTACGAGGTAGTTTTAAGCTAGTTCTCTAATTATATCTAAGAACTTACTTTATTTTAGGCATTAAGGAAATAATTATAATTAGCAACAATATAGTCTTCTTGCTACGTAAATTTATTCTTAGTCTTAGATAAAAAAAGAAGGTTATCTAGCTATGTTTAATTGGTTGAGTTTTATAACCATATTTGTCTTTAAATCCTTGTGTTCTTTTGGGAAAAGAATTAATATTGTTGTGGAAGTTCTTTTTGTAGTTGTTGGAAATTGGAAAAAGTTAGACAAGTATGTTTTGTTTAAAGGAAACTATACGTATTTAAAATAGTTGTTGTAGACACCTAAAATTGGCTCAAATTGAATTAAGTAAATATTCTAATATTTATCTTAATTCATATTTTCTTCTATCAATTAAATAAATATTATAAGTTTATTTGATTGGTTCATTATCCTACAATTAAATAAAATCATTTTATTTAATTAAAATCCTTAAATTCTTCTAATGTCTCAAATCCTAAATCCACCTCACAAAATCCACTTCATCAATCCACCTCATCAATCCACCTCATCCATTCCACCTCACCATGTTGCACATATAATTAAATATTCTTAATATTTAATTAGCTAATATCTTTTATTTTCTAAAATTGAATATTTAATTCAATGTTCCCCACTAGCCTTCACCAATGGAATATTTAATTCAATGTTCCCCACTATCCTCCAACAATTGAATTCTTAATTCAATTGTTCCCCACTATCCTCCACCAATTGAATATTTAATTCAATTGTTCCCCACTATCCTCCACTCTTCCCAAAAATAAATTTTTAATTCATCCACTATCCTCCACTCTTCCCAAAAAATAAATTTTTAATTCATCCACTATCCTCCACTCTTCCCACAAAATGAATTTTTAATTCATCCACTATGAATAAAAGATTCACTTTTATTCCTAGCCATTGATCTCATCTTTTGATCCTCACTCTCCATTCTATTTTCAAAAAATCTATAAATAGAACCCTCTTCTAAGCCATTGGAGGGACTTCTTCTAGCATCTTTACTATGCCAAAATTCCTCTAGGGAATCTTCTTCTTCTTCTCAACTTTCTTCTTCATACCATCATAATGCAAGAATCATTCTAGCCATTTCTACTTGTCATCTTGAGGAATCGAAGCAAGGAAGCAAGCTCCCCGAGGGCCAATCTTCATCATTCAAGATTGAGAAAGAATAGGTGAGCAACAGAAGCTTTGAAATAGGGAAGGTTTGCATTGTTATTTATTTGCTTCAATTCCTTCTATCTTTCTTGTTTTCATTATTCTATTGATGTTTGGGTTAATATTGTCATAATTGATCAATCCAATTTTTCCATTCACATTTGGCACCCATCGTGTTCTAATCCACTTTGTTTGTGAGATTTTGTCTTAGAAGTTTTGTTGCAGGATATAGGTGTTTTCTAGAGCACATTCGAGCCTCAACTTCCACAAATAATCTCATATGCACAAACTAAGCTCCTCATTGCGTCTAGAAGGCCTCAGAGGTAAGAAATAACATATCATTTGTCTCGTTTGTTATTTTAAATTTTTTGAATTTTTTTTTACTTTTTAGCTCATTTTTTTTGTTAAAAAAAACATTTCGCAAAAAAATAAAATAAAAATAAAAATAAAAATTGCCATAGATTGAATTTATTTATTTATTTATTTTCTTTGTATCTTTTTTTAACATCTTTACTTTTAAAAAAAAAACTTAAAAAAAAAAAAAAAATCAAAGCAAAAAAAAATAACAAAAAAAATTAAAAAAAAGAACCCACGGCCAGTAGGGGCCATAGCCCCTGCCGCCCCCCTAAACCACCCCAAACTCCCCTCCCCTCCCCTTCCCCCATACCCCCGACCCAACCTACGTATACTCCCCCCTTCCCCCTCCCTCTCCCCAAAACCCCCCAACCTGCTGCTCACCCTCGACCCCTCCCAGCCCCCTCCTCCCTTGCGTTCCCCTCCCTCTCACCCCCAACCCGCCGCTCATCTCCCTTACACTGCGCGCAACCCTACACCCTGCACGCCACTTGCACCTCGACCCACCACCGCCGCCTGCCTCCTGCACTCGCCCTTCTCTGCGCCACCGCCCCCGTGCCCTTCTCTATGCCCCCTTCCCTCCGCAGATCTCCCTGCTCCCCCCGTCCTTCCACCTTCGCCCCACCTCCGCCACCATCCACCCTCCGCCCAGATCTACCACCGCCTCCTCCACCGCTGCCCACCACCTCCGCCGCCCCTCCACCTCTGCACACACACCACCATACCACATTTTTTTTAACAATAACTATTTTAAAAAAAATAAAAAAAATTAAAAATAAACATAAAAATCAAAACAAAGGAGGGAGTAAAACTTTTTTTTTTCCCACATAGCGAAATAGGCTATTTTTTTCAAATTTTCACAACTTTTGCATACGAAGCCAAAAATTTGCAAATTTAGACTTTTTGGAAAGCTAACGAGACAACCGTTGCAGTGGTGAAGACATTTTCAGGTGATGATACATTTTACCAACTTTTTTTTTGTAATCAAAATCAAACCTATAGTACAGCGCGTTTGGTCAATTTGTTTACCTTTTGCTGACTTGTGAGTTTTTGTGGAACTAACTATCTTGTTATAGCTTCTTATCACTCACATAGAGCAAATCAATTTTCTAACATGTTCGTGCAGGACGAGCATTGAAGAAATCTTCATTTTTTGCACTAAGTCTTAGAAACATATTGCCTTCCTAAGGGATAACTGAATAATTCATTTCGACAGTCTAAGTCTTAGGAACATACTGCTTTTCTTAAGGGACAATGGACATGTATGTGAAAACACCTCAATTTTCTAAGGGACAATGGACATGAATGCCAAACACTGCAATTTCATAAGGGACAATTGACAACTACAAACATGTGTGTGTCTAGTTTAGTTGCACCTTATTTTTCTTATAACGAGACAATTAAACCTTTGTTTGACGTGCTTGCTCTTACATTTTAGTACTTCCTATAGAAGGGCCTACTTTTGGATTGTGCTTCATCCAAAAGGGATGACCCTAAGTGGAGTTTTCCTTTGAACCATTATATAAGAGGGATAAGGTGAAAGCCAAGTCCTAACCAACGTCAGCCTTACCTTGTGGTGCCAAACTGAAAAGAGGTGTACTGGCTGCTTGTGGAAACAATTTTTACATTGAGCGAAGTGTTTGATACTCTTAGTAGGATTGGCTAAAGCTTTTAGTAGCTTGTCACATTGCTCATAAGGCGTTGGTCCCTCAAAGTTACTAAGAACCATTCTAGATAGAGACTACCCGACCTACCTCCGAACATTGCGGTAATCATCAGTGCAAGGGGAATCGATTTAAGCCCTTAAGATACTCACCATTGGCTCCCTTGAGAAGAGATAGTATTCCCTTGTCCATAAAGCTCTTGTGACCTACTTGAGCTTTCCAAGGGGAGGGTGAGATATCCCTACCTATCGTCTCTTGCAAAGATACAAAATATTCGACACCTTTATGGAATGATATTTTTATCGACGGAATATTAAGCTGTGAGCTGATCTATTACAATGAAACCTTGTCTCTAGGGATAAAAAGTGCTTGATAGTTGTTTGCAAATTATCTCATACCTATGGAAACATTGGGCTTTTTTTTGTGAGCCTTGAACATACACTATTTGTTGTGTCAGTCCGTCTTTGCCGACTTTGTTTGCTGTGTTTTCTCTTGCCAAAAACAAATCCAATCAGAAGCAACCACCAAGCACAAAAATGGAAAAAATAGTCTAAGCAGCGCAATCTGTCTTCAAGAGCAAGATTTCACCAGTCTGAGGTACCCATTTCAATTTTGTCTCAGGATCAAAGATCAGGTTCCACCTTGCAATCAATTTTCCATCCTTTTCACACCAAAATCTCTCTTTCATTGATCATCCCATCCACCTTCTATCAGGTTTTCTAGTCCCACAATCAAAGTATCCCATATCAGGTCAGCGTAGGTCCTTCCGTATCATTGTGAATTCAAGTAAACCTAGTAGGTCACAAAACTTTACTAGTGGTTCATTGCACAACTAGTCCCTGTACAGTAAGACAGGTATCGAATACCCTTACTAGTGGCTACCATCTTGTATCCACCACCTTACTTGACATCATTGAGCGAGAAGGTCCTTTATCCAAGCCATATCCTAGGTATCCCATTCTTAGCAGTCTCTGTCGGCATCTAGCCAAAATCTCTTGACCCATTCCACCTCATCCCACATCACCTTGCATGGTTCTTACTCGATCTTAATACAAAAAACAACTTGAAATGGCCAACTCATCCCACTACATCTTCACACCTCCCAATAGTGATGAGGAAATCTCTGACGAAGAATATCAGAACACCATCCAAAGTAGGAAATTCCAACGCTTAGTAGATAAAGTGCTCTATGACAACTCCCAAAAATATTTCCATCACCTTGCTAGTCTCAGAATTAAACTCCCCGCAGACTTTGATATAAGTAAAATCATGGAAAATGTTGACAATGATCATGAGAGGGGTACAAATGACACAGTCCCGCATGCAAATGGTAGAGGTAAGAAACCCATAGATCAAAATGCTCCCATGGAGGAAATGAGGAAGCAACTTGAGAGCCTCACACAACAAATATCTGACCTCAAGACGGGTACAAATACAAAAACTTAGTCCTTGGAGGATATCGCACCATACCCCTTTGACAAAAGTCTAGACATGAGACCATTCCCCTACAGGTTCGAGGTGCCCAAATTTGACAAATACAAAGGGAAGGGGGACCCTAGAGATCATATCAGGGAATTCAATGTAGCATGTTTAGAAGTAGCTCACAACAAGACCTACTTGATGAGACTATTCCCAAGATCTTTAGGTAGTCAAGCTATGGAGTGGTTCTTGCGTCTCCCACTAGGCATCAAAACTTCTGATGAACTTGTCAATAAATTCATAACACACTTCTCTTATAACATCGAACACGAGGTATCTATGCTAGATCTATGCAACACCAAACAAAAGAGTGGTGAGTCATTTGCCACCTTCTTACAATGATGGAGACAACTAGCTAGTAAATGATCTTATGATATACCTGAGAAGCAGCTATTAGAGATGTTTGTCCATATCCTGAACACTGATCTTAGCTATCAAATATAGATACAATGCCCTACATCATTCTCAAAAGTCATTGAAATGGGCTTATTCATCGAAAAGGCTATGATCACTAAAGGAGCTATCAAGCTATACAAGGACACACCTACTTCCAATTACACAATGGATAAATCAAAGTTTTGGACCGAGAACAAGAATGTGGTCAACGATGGGGTAGTGGATGCCAAGGTGGCAGCTCCCAAGCAACAACCCATATTCACTCTCAAGGGAGAAACAAACAATGGTACACTCAACAAACCACCCTCTCGAGAGCCTAGACCTTGGTTCAGTTCAAACCCAAGGAGAAAATTCACACCATTGGGTGAGTCTCAAGAGTCTGCACTATGGAAGTTGTTGGCTAACAACAAAATTTCTCTACCACCAACAAGTGATTACGAGCCCATAGTCAAACCTCCCTATTGGAAGGACACAAACTATTGTGAATATCATCAAGGAAGGGGGCATACAACTAACAACTGCATCCACCTCAAAAATGTCATACAAGATATACTAGATCAGAACTAGGGAGGGACACAACAACATACCTCCAATGAATCTCATGTGGCCTACAGGGATCCATTTCTGAATCACAACAGGCCGTATAACAACAACAACAACAACAACAATAGCTACAACAACAATGACAACAACAACAATAATCACAACAGGCCAAATCAAAACAATGGGAGTAGTAATGCCAACTATGCAAGTGTGCCATTTGACTACACCATAAACTGCATTTCCAAGCAAATCCCATAGGTCAATGTCATCTCACCCAACCAACAACCAGGACCTAACAGAACTGGTTGTAGTATAATTACCTGCAGTGGTAAAGTCATGCTCAATACCACCCCTCCAAGGTCATCACAGTCCCCATCTAACTTCTGTCAGTACAATGTCATTGACCAGTTACAGAAAACTCTGGCTCACATTTCTATATTGGAGCTATTGCGTCTATCTCCTTCTCACAAAGAGATTCTTAAGAAAGCCTTAGTGGAAACCACTGTCCCCACTAACTTGGCCCAAGAGAAGTTCTAGACCATGGTAGGCAATCTGACATCCTCCAACTCCATATCATTTACTGAGCAAGATGACCTCTCTGTATCCCAACCTCATAACACCCCCTGCACATTGTCACATTCATACACAAGCACCGCATCAAGAGGGTTCTCATTGATGGAGGTGCCGGTTTAAATATTTGCACATTAAAGCTAGTCCTTGCACTGGGGTTCTCCGAACAGGTAGTTGATCCAAGGAGGAAAATTACCATCAAAGCCTATGACGAGGAAGAAAGAACCACAAAGGGAATAGTGGTCCTACCCATTCAAGTGGGACCAGTGATAAAAGATGTTGTCTGTGAAGTCCTTCATCAGGAGCTCACTTATAATATCTTACTAGGGAGACCATAGATTCACGCCATGAAGGCTGTCCCCTCAACCTATCATCAATGCATAAAGTTCCTACACAATGGCAAGCAAATCACAATCCTAGGCGACCTTGACCCCTATCAGCATTGCAATTCTTTCCTTGCAAAACCTGAATGCATTATCCTGAATAATAGAGCATATATATCCCCTGTCCTGCAGCATGACCATACCACTGAAGCCTCCTCCTCAAGACCCAAAGAGTAGAAAGTTACCATAAAAGAAAGCAGAGTGGGAGAATACTCCATAGAGCACAGCCTAAATCTAGCCAAATTGCCTTTGTCTCCTAGATCTTTTAGCCGACCCAAGCATTTTCCAAAGCCATCTGCTCCTCCTGTAGCTCCCACAACTCCCTTTGTAAAATGGGGGACCTTATCTGATGAAACAGAGGAGAGAGACATCCTGCAATGGCTCTATGCTGAAGAAGAAAACACACCCCAAGATCTACCTAGACTCCCAACAGAACTCTATGGGCGAGGTGAGACTATTTTGTACAGAATGGGGTATGAAGGACAAGGCCCCATTGGCCTCAGAAAAGAAGGAATCATTGAACCTATACAACCTTCTTCATCCTCATTGGCTAGAAACACAAGTGGTCTAGGATACAAAGGCAAGGGTAAAGCCAAGGAAAATGTCTGTCTTGTAGAAATGATCCAAACACTCCTAGAAGACAGTGACACAGATTCCAATGAAAATGAGTGGGATGAGCTAACAGAGCATTCCTATGATGACAAAGAGGTCGATACCATCCAAACTTTTAGCCCCTACCATGAGGGACAAATGCTACCGAACAGACCACTAGAGTCTGATTTGCCCATCTCTGAGATTATGCCTTTCGAGGAAGGTTCAAATTGTATCACAATAAACAACTTGGAGGAAGGTACCATCCTGAACACCACCCATTCCTATACTCCTAGCATATTCATTCACACCATCAATGAATCAGGCCTATCCTCTGATTCCATCCCCCTTGTACATCCTGAGCTTATTAACTGGGATCTGCGAGGAACTCCCCAACTAGACATGTTCCAAAACGATGATGCTTACATTGACTATATGAACCTTAGGGACCACCTACCCAAAGGAGATCATAAATCCAGTTTCTCTATTGAACTTAATACCGTGGCTTATTTTGGAGAGGGTGCCAAGCCTTCCAATCACAAAAATATCAAAATAAAAATTGGATCTGACGGTGAAAACTATTTTGCGGCAGTGTCAAATCCCAAAATAGTAAAAAGAAAAGACACATCTGAAGGTGAAAACCCAACTGTGGCACCTAATGATGGAAGGCTTGACACTCTCCCTGATGACATGCATCAGGAGAAGTCTCAGATTGTTGTGGAACCTACAGAGCCAGTCAACATTGGTGTAGAGGAACAGCCTATGATCATTCATTTTGCGAAATCTCTTATTCCACCAGAAAAGACCAGGTTTGTACCGTTCTTCAAGGAAAAGAGGGGCAACTTTGCTTGGTCATATGTAGACATGCCAGGTCTAGACCCAAACTTGATTCTACACCATCTTCCATTAGACCTAGGAGTAAAACTAGTGAAACAAAAGCTTAGAAAGATGCATCCACACATAGCACTATTGGTCAAAGAAGAACTCAAGAAATTACTGGATGTAGGGTTCATCAGAGCTATAGACTACCCGAAGTGGATATCCAACATTGTGCCAGTGTCCAAACCAGATGGTTAAGTCTGACTATGCAATGATTTCAGAGACCTAAACAAAGCTTGCCGCAAGGATGATTTTCCATTGCCAAATATAGATATCATAGTCGACTTGACAGCAGGGCATACCATGTTATCTCTCATGGATGGTTTCTCAGGGTATAATCAGATCAGGATAGCACCAGAAGACCAGCACAAGATAGCTTTCACTTGTCCATGGGGCACTTTTTGTTGGAACGTCATGCCATTTGGGCTAAAAAATGTAGGGGCCACATATCAACGTGCTATGACAACTATATTACATGATATGATGCATGTAACAATGGAGGACTATGTCGATGACATCCTAGCAAAGTCACTCACAAGAGAATCACACCTGGATGTGTTAGAAAAAGTCTTTCAGAGATTAGACCAATTCAAAGTTAAGTTGAATCCAAAGAAATGTGTGTTCGGAGTCACTTCAGGCAAGCTACTAGGTTTTATCGTGTCAGCAAACAGAATAGAGGTGGACCCCGCAAAAGTCAAGGCTATCATAGACATGCCACCTCCTAAGAGTCTTACACAATTAAGATTGCTATAAGGCAAGCTACAAGCAATCCGCAGATTCATATCCCAGTTGGCAGACAAGTGCCAACCATTTAGTCATCTCCTACACAAGAACATTCTATTCAGATGGGATGAGAGATGTGAAGAAGCCTTCAACAAACTAAAAGAGTACCTCCTGAATCCACCCATTCTCATGCTTCCTATCCAAGAGAAACCACTAATACTCTACATATTTGCTACACCTATAGCTCTTGGGGCTCTTCTGGTACAACAAGATTATGAGAATAAAGAAAGAGTCATCTACTACATAAGCCAAACATTAGTGGGCTATGAGTTGCAATACTCACAGATAGAAAAATCATGTCTGGCAGTAGTTTTTGCTTCCCAAAAAATCTGACATTATATGCTAGCACATCCAGTCAAACTTATTGTAAAAATAGATCCACTAAAATACCTACTAAGCAAAGTAGCTCTCATAGGTCGCCTAGCCAAATGGGTAATGCTCTTGAGTGAGTAGGACATTGAATATGTAGACAGAAAAGCTATCAAAGGGCAAGTCATTGCTGATCAGTTAGCAGATGCACTGCTACAGGACACCACCCCAATGCAATTTGACTTTCTAGAGGAATCCTTATTCAACATCTCAACACATTCCTGGAAGCTCTACTTTGATGGGTCCTACACCAACCATGGATCGGGGGCAGGAATCTTGTTTGTAACTCCTCATGGCGATACTATTCTGAAGTCTTACCATTTGCTATTCCCATGCACCAACAACATAGCTGAATATGAGGCCCTGGTCATTGGTATCAAGATGGCAACCAAATGGAAAATCAGAGAGCTACATGTCTATGGTGATTCTCAACTAGTGATAAATCAGGTCAATGATGATTACCAAACCAAAGATGAAAAGCTTGTCCCTTACAAATGAATGGTCGATGACTTTAAGGAATACTTTGTGATCATCTCTTTTGAGTAGATACCTTGAATTGAGAACAAAGCAGCAGATGCCATGGCAACCATTGCATCCCTTCTTGAGATTCCAGAGAATGAGTCACAGTACGAGTTCTTAGTAGAAACTATTCGACAGCTAGCTTATGATCTTCCAGAGAACCATACCATATGCCTATTAGTTGGATCTGATTCACCTTGGTATGGTAAGATTTATACTTATCTCAAGGACAACACCTTCCCACCTGACCTATCTTCAAACCAATGATGAACCTTTATACGCCAAACCTCTCGCTATACCATTATTGCCGATACCCTATACCGATGTGGTCTAGATGGTACTTTACTCTTTTGTTTAGAATGAGAAGAATCCATAACTGCTTTGCAAGACATACACAAAGAGATTTGTGGAACACACTCTAGTGGTCCTTCCTTAGCCAAGAAACTCATGCGCTTGGGTTATTACTGGCCGAACATGGAAATGGATTCATATTAGTTTGTCAAGAAGTGCAAGTAGTGCCAAATACACAGGAACCTGATACATGCACTAGCTCACGAATTGAAACCTTTAATGACACCTTGGCCCTTTTGCCAATGGGGACTTGACCTTGTGGGAAAAATCCATCCACCCTCATCCAACGGCCACAAATTCATCATAACTGCCACTGAATACTTTACCAAGTGGATTGAATCCGTTACCCTCACCACCGTCACAGGTAAACAAATCTCCTCATTTATCCTGAATTACCTCATCTACAGATATGGGATTCCTTCATCCATTATCATGGGTAACAGAAGACCCTTCAAAAACTAGGATGTCCAAGAACTCTGTGATCGATTCAAAATCCAACACCATTTTTCCTCACCATATTACCCCCAAGGCAATGGTCAAGCTGAAGCATCCAACAAGACCATCTTGAAAATTCTCAAGAAGACAGTCAATGATGCTGGCCGTGATTGGCATATCCAACTCAATCCCGCTCTGTGGGCCTACAGAACTAGTATACGCACTCCCACAGGTGTTACACCCTATGCCCTTGTCTATGGCTCAGAATCTATCCTTCACATTGAAGTTGAATTACCATCTCTCAGGGTGTCATTAAAAGGTCTCATATCAGATGAAGAATATAGAGTCTCCAGATTACAAGAACTAGAGTTGCTGGAGGAAAGGAGACAGAAAGCGTTTGACCATCTCAAAGCATATCAACAAATGATGTCAAGAAGCTATAATCACATAGTTCGCCCAAGAATCTTCAAAGTTGGAGATCTAGTCCTTAAGGAAAATCCCCGCAATCAACAGGATAGGGAAAAGAAGGGAAAGTTTGAACCCAATTGGCTGGGGCCTTATGTAATTGTAGCTACTTATGAATCAGGGGCATATCAGTTGGCAAAATCAGAGGGTGAACTATTAGATGACCCAATCAACAGCATGCATCTTCACCAGTTTTATACCTAGGAGAACCCCAATGTAAGGGAGACACAAAATACAAAAAAATATCAAAAAATCAGAAATATACAAAAAAATTGTCCTTTGGTGAAAACCTAGCAAACAAGTGCCTTGGATAGGTATCATGATGAAAACCTGGCACACAGGCATCATGTTTACTTTCTAGCTTCTCATGCAAATAAAAGCAAGTGATGAAAACCTAGTAAACAGGCGTTACTTGTGATAAACTGCCTTCTCCATCTTTGGGAAACCAATCACCTTGAGTCCATTCTTCCTTCACTCATGTCCCATTCGACCCATATCTGTCCCATAATAAACTCCTGACAGTTACCTATCATGGCTTGCTACTCTATCTCTTTGTCGGCCTTGTCAACCAAGGTTTTGTCCCATACCGTATCCATTGCATAAGCCTAGCATAGTGTCTCTCATTGGTTTTCCATGGTCCAAGTCCATGAACTATGTTGCCTCTACGTCGTCATGTAGGCAAGGCCATATTCCTATGCGCCCTCGAGGCTCACATGGTCTCATCCGTCCCATTTCTTGTCATCTTTCTTGTTGTCTCTCTTCTAATCCATCCATGGTCCATTAGGGTTCACCCTGAACTACGTTTCCTCTGCGTCGTCACGTAGGCAAGGCTATTTAGCAATGAGCCCCCGAGGCACTAGGTCAGTCCCTTAGGGTCCATCCCACCAATAAGGATTGTGATACCTTCTGCTAGACAAACAAGAGAAACAAAGCACGCTTCCCAAAACAACAAAAATCATGACACAAAACATCAACCTGTCCAAGGCAAAATAGAGCACCATACCAAAACACTCAAGCTAATTCTATATCAATTATGGCAAAAAGACACATCTAATGCAAGAATGTTTTGTGGTTAGATTAAGAGTCTTGATTTATGCTATCATGCCTTTCTATGCTACTCGACGATGCCAAAAGCTAGAGATGATATGATGGGGGCATGATTATCTTCTTTGTCTGCTGCTTATGGATCAAACTTTAGTAATGTGATGATTTCTATCTAACGACATGATTTGTAAAAGATCATCAAGGACTCTGAGATCTAAACATGAAAAGGGGCAATCCTTGTCTGTTAAAAAATGCAAGAAGTACTCAGGTTATCTAGATTCAATTTTGACTAGATGCTTGTATCAACTTGCTAAATCAAAATCCATGTAAATAATACTCAGGTCATCTCGGTCTAATTATACCTAGTTGCTTGTATTTTCTTACAACATAATAAAGCCCAATGATGAAAGCGCTTCAAAATACTTGCTATATCAAGGTGACAAATATCCATATCCATATCCACACTGTATCCAATCACATCTCATATCCATACTGTATCAAATTGCGTCTCATATCCATATCCATATCCATACCGTATCCAATTGCAAGTCTATCTTTAATCCTTGCCAATCAAGTCAAGTCAATCTTGTCAAATGATCCAGTCACAATCAATTGTCTTGATCCTTGTCTGGTTGTAAACCAACTCAATCAATCAATCAATCCATTGTCTTATACATAATGTTGCATTGTCAAAACTAGACCAACACACGCGTCTTACATGACATGCTTCGTTTGCTAAAACCAGCCACTATCCTTCGTGTTGGTCTAGGGATATATTGTTCCCCGCCATGACAACACTATTGCATCAAATGTCTTAGACATGGATGTTGCATTGTCGAAACCAGACCAACACACGAGTCTTATAAGACATATCTCATTCCTGAAACCAAACATCATCGATCCATATCATTGGTTTACCGCTCGACAGGGGCAATACCTTATTTGTGCTTGTGTCATTTGTGCATACTTGCTTACTTGCTTGTGTGTGTCATCTTTTTACCTTGCATTCCATATCATTCATCCCTTTCTTCTGCATTCAACAATTTCATTCCTGTCAACATATCTTATCGTGAGATTGTCCGTCTCACTCCTGCCGCCTTCTCCTCATCCAATCTCCCGAGGGGGCATCCTATCGTCATAACCTATACCAGGGCCAAACTAGGGCATGTATCATTATCAGACTATTCTTATTCTTTGAAACAACGTGATAAAACACATTGCTTCAAAGAGGGGCAAAATGTAGACGCCTAAAATTAGCTCAAATTGAATTAAGTAAATATTCTAATATTTATCTTAATTCATATTTTCTTCTATCAATTAAATAAATATTATAAGTTTATTTGATTGGTTCATTATCCTACAATTAAATAAAATTATTTTATTTAATTAAAATCCTTAAATTCTTCTAATGTCTCAAATCCTAAATCCACCTCACAAAATCCACTTCATCAATCCACCTCATCCCTTCCACCGCACCATGTTGCACATATAATTAAATATTTTTAATATTTAATTAGCTAATATACTCCATTTTCCAAAATTGAATATTTAATTCAATGTTCCTCACTAGCCTTCACCAATGGAATATTTAATTCAATGTTCCCCACTATCCTCCACCAATTGAATTCTTAATTCAATTGTTCCCCACTATCCTCCACCAATTGAATATTTAATTTAATTGTTCCCACTATCCTCCACTCTTCCTAAAAATTGAATATTTAATTCAATTGTTCCCCACTATCCTCCACTCTTCCCAAAAATAAATTTTTAATTCATCCACTATCCTCCACTCTTCCCAAAAAATGAATTTTTAATCTATCAAGTGGGCCAAATTGGGGCATGTATCATTATCAGACTATTCTTATTCTTTAAAACAACGTGATAAAACACATTGCTTCAAAGAGGGGCAAAATGTAGACGCCTAAAATTGGCTCAGATTGAATTAAGTAAATATTCTAATATTTATCTTAATTCATATTTTCTTCTGTCAATTAAATAAATATTATAAGTTTATTTGATTGGTTCATTATCCTACAATTAAATAAAATCATTTTATTTAATTAAAATCCCTAAATTCTTCTAATGTCTCAAATCCTAAATCCACCTCACAAAATCTACTTCATCAATCCACCTCATCAATCCACCTCATCCCTTCCACCTCACCATGTTACACATATAATTAAATATTCTTAATATTTAATTAGCTAATATCCTCCATTTTCCAAAATTGAATATTTAATTCAATGTTCCCCAATAGCCTTCACCAATGGACTATTTAATTCAATGTTCCCCACTATCCTCCACCAATTGAATTCTTAATTCAATTGTTCCCCACTATCATCCACCAATTGAATATTTAATTCAATTGTTCCCCACTATCCTACACTCTTCCCAAAAATTGAATATTTAATTTAATTGTTCCCCACTATCCTCCACTCTTCCCAAAAATAAATTTTTAATTCATCCACTATCCTCCACTCTTCCCAAAAAATGAATTTTTAATTCATCCACTATCCTCCACTCTTCCCAAAAAATAAATTTTTAATTCATCCACTATGAATAAAAGATTCACTTTTATTCCTAGCCATTGATTTCATCTTTTGATCCTCACCCTCCATTCTATTTTCAGAAAATCTATAAATAAAACCCTCTTCTAAGCCATTGGAGGGACTTCTTCTGGCATCTTTACTATGCCCAAATTCCTCTAGGAAATCTTCTTCTTCTTCTCAACTTTCTTCTTCATACCATCGTAATGCAGGAATCATTCTAGCCATTTCTACTTGTCATCTTGAGGAATTGAAGCAAGGAAGCAAGCTCCCTGAGGGCCAACCTTCATCATTTAAGATCGAGAAAGAATAGGTGAACAACAGAAGCTTTGAAATAGGGAAGGTTTGCATTGTTATTTATTTGCTTCAATTCCTTCTATCTTTCTTGTTTTCATTATTCTATTGATGTTTGGGTTAATATTATCATAATTGATCAATCCAATTTTCCCATTCACAGTTGTGATCACCGGAAGTTGTATACTTAATCAATTTGCCTTAGTGGGAAGGATTATTAATGAGCTTAGAAGGAAAATTCTTGTTGACTTTTAGACTATGGTATGTTAGGAGATGGTAGTCATTAAGAAATGAGTTAGGAGGTTGATTTTGAATTAGAAGGGAAATTATTTTCTGTAAACTTGTATGTTATCCAAAATAAGTTAAAATCTCTTAAGTTGTTTTCGTGATTGCACTAGGAGCTCATTGAATTTCGTATGCGTGTTTTGCCTCCTTGATGTATCTTTATGTGGCTTGGATCATGATGTGAGTTTGGTCTATGATAGGGTAAATTATGATGTGGGAACCTTGAGGGGGTGTCATGTGTACTTTGTAATAAGATGCAAAAGCGTAGTCCTTGTCAGGTAATGGTCACCTTATCATTGTTCAGTACCTAACTCCAGAGGTGTAGTTCCTGGTTTGGTTCTACTTATGGCATGTCAAGGTTTTAGTTCCACTGGATTTTCATATCTTGTTATGAATGGGGAATGACCCTTGGTTATAGTACTTGGTTTTCGAAATGGTATTGATTCAAATCTTGATGGGATTATAAGGAAATTATTGTTGTGGCCTAGAGAAGGGTGTAAGTTATGGCTCGGGTCCGCCTTGTGACTTTTTTATCTACATGTGGTGGTTTGTATGATTGACCAGAGAATGCTAAGGGAGTGGCTTTCATGGTGGGGCCGGTGCCTAGTGAGAGGTCACCTGGGTAACCCCATGGAAGTTGCAAGTACGTGGAAACTTAATAACTTAATCAAGAGGGTTGGGATATTAAAACACTTAACAAGATAAGTAAGAGACCTCACCCATGCCTTGAGTGCTCTCACAGGCTAAGGATGGGATGAGAAGGCCTGGTTGGCAAGGCCAACCTCCTCGTCTCCATGAGAGGACCATCGACTCCGCATGTGTCACCCTATGGGGCCGGTGCCTAGAGAGAGGCTGCCAGGGTAACCATAGATGGGGGCCGGCTACTGGTGTTAGATAGCCTAGGTAACCCATGCTAGGACCATGTGATGACACTCTCCTTATGCAATTCATGTGTTCCTTTTGTTGAGCCTCTAGAGTGATGTCTTGGCTTGTGCTGTTATGTTGATATGGTTGGTTGTGTCATGTCAGTTGTCGTCCTTTTATTTTTTGATGTTGTTTCTTGGCTTAGTGGAATCCTCGTCATTATCTCCTAGCTCGGAGGGGTGGGCCTCAGGGTTCCACATGGTTGGGTGGTAAGAGCTATCCATTGGTCCTTTATGGAGATACGGTTCGAGTTCTGTGCAAAGGTGTTCTAGATCCAGTTCGCTTTCCTCCTTCGGAGTTATATGCTTTCTTATGTATTCTTTTGTAAACCAACATGATCGGTCTTATAATCTTGTAATCATGTAATCCTGTACTGAGACTCTGTGATTAATCTATCCTACTACAGTAAAAGTTATTTGTATCTATTTTAGCAGTGTAATGGTTATTGCTTCTGTAGTTTTATTTTCTATCATTAATGTAGTTATGTTGCCCTAGATTTGTTAAAAGAGTAATTTTGTTTATACGGTGTAATATGATATGTTTGGTAACTACTTTGCACTATCTTACTTTCAAAAAAAAAAAAAATTATTTCTGTAACTTTTGCACTTTTAGTCTAGCACTCTAGGGTTGCATGACGGGGCATTACACTTTCATTCCCATATCTCTAATTTTTCTTTTAACTCTCCAAATAAAAATGGTGGAAGGTGCTTCTTCTACAACCAAAATTTAATTTGAGTTCATAGAATAGGTAGTTGTTATTAAAATTATTTAGAATGCTTGCAAAGGAAATCTTGCTATTAGGAAACTTCTATTCAAACTCTTTTGAACAACTCATTAACCTTGGTTTGTGATTGTAGTTTTGATTTATTAAGTTAATATTAGAATATTAGAGATTAAGTTAATATTAGAATGTTCATAAGATAGTAGGATAGAATTGTATCATTTTAGAATTAAATTTATTAAATTAATGTTATTTTTTGGTAGATGCAGGTAGATTAAATAATTAAGTTAGTGCTCATTTTATTAAATATAATTTTGTTGAATGCAATCCTGTGATATATTAATTTTTTGTAATTAAATAATGAGTTAGAGTTATTTGAATTTTTATACTAGTTTCATAGGGTAATAATAGTGCATTAATCAAGTATTGATTACCTTGTTAAATATAAAATTGCTAGCTATGGTTGTAAAATGTCAACTGTGTTACATGAATGTTAGACGTCCTAACATATGTTATTTTTTTACTTCATTTTAAAGAATGTAGGAACTTTGTGATAATTGTCAGTTTATATCATCCATTGATGTTATTATGACTCGGTTGAAATTCCTTTACTAATTGTTAGTATCAGATTTTGTGTTGACGCAATTTGGTTATTGTGCTATTTTTTCTTGAGTTGTATTGTGTAAGGTATGCAATTTGGATATTGTGTTATTTGTGTTACATTGTTATTGTGAGATGGTTTTAGGTAAGTGGCTTTGTGTACTATTACCAACTCCAGAGGTTAGGCTTTATGTTTTTTTGGGGTCTTCAATCTTTCCTGCTGTTAATCTATGCAAATGTTTCATTGAATTGAGTGGTTTTGGTGGGAAAGGAACAAACTTAATGTTGAGGTGGAGTATTGGAATGCATTGGTTTGTAAAAGACAAATGGTTACAGTTTCCTTACCCTTGCATGGATTGGACTTGAATGTTGTTTAGGAGTGCTAGTTGTATGTGGGGAAGTGGCTTCCATGGTGGGGCCAGTGCCCAATGTGGCTGCCTGGAAAACCCCATGAAGTTGTAATCTAGTGATAACTTAATAATTGATCTAGGTGGGTTGGGTAGTAATCTATTTAACAAGATAAGTTTGATGCATCACCCATGCCTTGAGTGCTTTCATAGGCTAAGGATGGGACAAGAAGGCCTAGTTGGCAAGGTCGAATTCCTTATCTCCATGAGAGGAAGTGTCGACTCCACATGTGTCACCCTATGGTGCTAGTACCTATAGAGAGGTCGCCAGGAAAACCATAGATGGGGACCAACTTCTAGTGAGAGACAGCCTAGAAAACCCATGCTAGGACCATACAATGACACTCCCCCTACTACAGCGTAGTTACTTCCTGTTTATCTTTTGTTGTTACCTTTGGAGTGCAAACTTGTCTTGATGGTTGATCCTATCTTGATGATTTAATTTGTCTTGTTTTGGTGAGTACTATCTTATCTGTACAACCTTGTTATCATGTTTGCTTGCATGGAGTCTGTATCTTGTTGTTGTATTCATTGTTGTAACTTTGACCTTGTGGAACCTTGCTGTTATCTCCTAGCTCGGAGGGGTGGACCTCAGAGTTCCACGTGGTTGGGAGGCAGAGCTATCCATTGGCCTACTTGGATGTTTGGTTCGAGTCCAGTGTGTAGTTAGGGTAAAATTGCAAATCAGGGCAAATGAATAACACCAATGATAAAAACCCTAGCAATGCACAATGAAGCACAAGACAACATGAAAATCAAAATAACAAATGTAAATGCAAACCGATCTCCACGCTATGCTCGATTTATCTCCATTGCTCTTCTCCACCTCGCATGAGCATGCAAGATTTTGAAGGATTATTGTTGGAAGAATGTTGGGTGCTCATTTCTGCAGCATAACATTAAGATGAAGATGACATGAGGATGATAGTTGAAGGATGCAAAGGCTCTAATGATATTTTGACAGAATAATGGTACTTGAAGCTCAATGCATGCTAATGGCTTATGAGGGGTTTGATTTATAGAAAAGGCTTGGTTCCAATGGACGGCTGAGATTAAAAAGCTAATTGATTGATGTGGATGGCTAGGATTGATTCGGTTATCCCACTCTTCAAGGGAGTTGTAGTCATTTGACAAGTGTCAAGGAGAATAGGGCTCATGTGTGCTTGTGTACATAAAAAGTACTACATATAAAAGATATTAAATAAAAGGCTGTAGTACCACTTATCTTTTTAAATGAAAGAGGCACACATGTCGGCTTAATGATAAGATAAATTAATTAAATAAATAAAATTTATTTAATTAATTGGAAAGTCGGCTTATGATGAGAACTTAATTCAAATAAAATATTTGAATTAGTTGGGATATGAGTTGGATATTAATTAAATAAATAAAATTTATTTAATTAATAGGATAAATGAATAAAATGGGATTAGGATATGATTGGGAAATTAATTAAATAAATAAAATTTATTTAATTAATTAGCTAATGGATAAATGGGATTGAGAGTGGGATTTAAGACAAAATGCTACATGATGTCTAGATAATATTTTTGACAAGGTGTTGCAATACATGGACAAAGTTGGGACAAATTTGGGTGTCTACATTTTGCCCCTCTTTGAGATGATGTTCGAGATGATGAGCTTTGTATCGAGTAACATCATTTCAAAGAAGTTAAGGAATGGATAGAGGAAAAGGATGATGATGATAATGTAAGGATATGATGAGGATGATGAAAAGATAGGTTGGTGATGCCCCCTCGAGAGGATAGGTGGGTTGGACAAACACGGGTAGGCTCTCGAAAAGAAATGGATTGGCTAAGAAAGAAAGATAAAGGAATGGATAGAAGAAATGGAGATGTGTTATGCTGCAGTGAATGTGAGCAACCATGATGTTTGATATAGCACTAGACATTATGCACCAAGGTATAAGGACCAGGGTGACGATGTGTCTCATGCCCCAGCATAATACAACCTTGTCTGGATACAAGATATGAATATTAGCTGGAATGATATCGATGTGATGCAAATGCAAGATAAAATAATAACACACACAAGCAAGCAAGCAAGCATGCACAAATGATTCAAAAACAAACAAGGTATTGCCCCTGTCAAGCTGTAAACCAATGATTAATTGTTTATTTTGATGATGATAGTTGAGAGTGTTGTCATTGCGGGGAAAGCTATATCCCTAGATCAACATAGGGTTGTTTGCTGAGTTGGTTGGCTAGTTGATTGATTGATTTGGCTTACAACAAGGCTGGGATCAAGACCATGGATTGCGTTTGGATAACTTGGCTTGATTGATTAACTTGATTGGTATAGATTAAGGATTGACTTGCATTTTGAGATCATTGCTTTGAATGGTTGGAAGATGATGAAATGATGAATGAAGATTGATTGGATGAAGGATGGATGATTTGTGGTGGATTGAGATGCTTTTGATTTGCTTGAAGTGATTGGATTTGTTTCAATTGGATTTGATGTGATTGAGTTGAGTTGCTGTGATGTTTGCTATTGTTGGGTTGATTGTTTTGATGATTGGATTGTTTTGAATGATGAGCTATGGTTGGTGTGATGATGAGAGTGTCGATTCAATCTAAGCATAAGCAAGTGTTCACAGTGTGCTCAAAGGATGTAAAACAAACAAGGTATTGCCCTTGTCAAGTCATAAACCAATGATTGATTGTTTAAGTGATGATGATAGTGTTGTCATTGCGGGGAAAGCTATATCCCTAGATCAACACAAGGATGTGGGAACGCTCTATCCCATTGATGATGATTGATGATGATTGATTGGGCTCATGACAAGATTAGGATCAAAACTTGTTGATTTGATTGGATAATGTTCCTTGATTGATTAACTTGCTTGATATGGATTAGTGTGACTTGGATTTAAGATCATTGCTTAGATTGATTTGATTGATATGATTGGAAGAAGTGATTAATTGAAATGGATGAATGAATGTTATTGATAAGAAGAATTGATGATGATGATGATTTGATTTTGATTGAATGTTGATGAAGGGGATTGTTTTGGATGGTGTGATTGGTTTTATTGCTTGGATTTTTCATTGGATATTTGATTTTTTTTGTATTTTTTTGAAATGTTTTGATTTTTTTTTGGGTTTTTTGGAATATTTTAATTTTTTTTGTGTTTTTGAATGTTTTGGAAAACGCTAATGGATTTACAATTTGGGTAGCCTTTGTGCTAGATACCAATGACAAGGGAGAAAACCAAGTCTAGGTGAAAGGATGGATGAATGGGATTGGATGGATAAAAAGATGGATGATAGTGGATAAGATGAAAGGCTGATGATAGATGGATAGATAAGAGGATAGGCCATAAAAAGAATGGATGCATGCCTCATGATAAATGGATAGGTAGGCTATAGTGGAAAGCTCATGATAAATAGATGGGGATAAGCTATAAGATGGAAAGCTCATGATAAGGATACGCCATAGTGGATGGATCATAAGGGAGCTAGGATGTGATCTCCAAAGGCTATGTTGCATAAGAGGAAATTGCCCCATTCTAGGTGGTAATGCTTAGGATTTTACATGACAAAGTTCATGACCATGGGATGACATGATAGGTTTTACATGACAAGGTGTATGCAAGGTGTATGATAGGTGGATAATGATAATATGGATTGATGAGGAAGGTATGAGGTATACCAAGAGATATCCAAAGCATGTTTCAAGATTTTGCCCCTATGTCTTCATCAAAATCAAAAGGCAGAAGGATGGATGAATGGATAAATGGGTTCAATAGGATAGGCTTGTTTATGTAATGGCTAAGGATGGTAGGATGGTAAATGATATAATGGGATAGATAGGTTGGAAATGGATAGGTTGGATAAGACAATGTGCCCCCAAGTGTAAGTGACATCGAAGATCAACCTACACATGATGCCTGTTTGCCAGGTTGTCATCATGGTACTTATCCAAGGCGCCTGTTTACCAGGTTTTCACCATTGGATGAAGGGATTTCTCTTTACTTTTTTGATTTTTTTTATTTTCTTTTTTTTTTTTGCTTTTAGATGGGTTGACAATTACGCATGGCGCCTGTTTGTCAGGTTTTCACCATGGTAATGGATAGGAGGGACTCAAGTGGCTAGTTCGATGGATGTTGTTAGTCCCATTGGATACGGATGTCATCGCATGGACCATGTTGTTATGCTCATAGATGTTGATAAGGGATTGCATGGATGGGAGATGGATTAGGTAGATAATGGATTATGAAAGGTTCATGCAAGGATAGATGGATGGGGATAGTGGATTAGGATGTGGATTATGTAGGGTTTATGGAAAAGGATGAAAAGTTTATGCAAAAGCATGGACCATAGGGATAGCATGGGGGAGATATGTAGGATAATGGATGGAAGATGGGGAGATGTAGTTATGTGGAGGTGTTGTGGAGTGAAAGGGAACCATGACCAATGGTTGCACACACCGTGATAAACATTGAAGCTTTTGATGAGATGGTGGTGTAGGAAGAAATGGAGATGCTTTCTTAGGAAATGGTTGATGAAGTGATCTAGGAACCCACATAGATTTAGTATGTTTAGTGCTTTTGTTTTGCTTGTGGGATTTTTGAAGGGAATGGAAGTTTTGGATGGAAATAGGCTCTTGGATAGAGATAGGTGGTTGGGATTCTTGAGATGTGGATGAGGATGCCTCATTTGACTTTCTAGCTATTTGTTTAGGAACCCAAACTATTTTGCTTTTAGGCTTTGCTTTTGGATGTATGGGCTTGGATAGCTTTGTGAATGTACTTTGCTTAGAATATGGATGATTTAGAGGCTTTTCACATTGATTCCCTAAGGCATGAGGGTCCTTAGGAGTTTTAGTTGGATTTTTGGCTTTATAGATAAAGGCATCCAAATGTTTATTTTGGAATCCCATGGGATGGATGGAGTGGATAGAATGATTGGAAGCTTTATGCTTAAACGATGTGTGCTTTTGTTGGCCATGATTAGGGATGCAAGGATACTTATGAACAATAGGTATGTTAGGTGTTGGAAGCAACGGTGGCAAGGTGGATGGAGGGATATTTGGAGTTGGTAAAAGTGGAGGCAAAGTGGATGGTGGAAGGTGTATGGTCACATGCTTTTGACATTTATAGGATGATGGAGATGGAATGGCTACATATGTCTTGGGTATATGATAAGGTTTGCGATGGAAAGTGGTAGGTTTAGGATGCATGAAAGGATTACCAACATCTTGGCCTTGTTTACCTTGGGGTGTGTATCCAAAGTCATATGAGCATGGAGGAACTTTGACATGGTTTGGCTCCAAAATAACTTGTTTGGGAAGGCCTAGACCTTTGCCTTGGTAGTTCATGTTTTGGAGTATGCGATTGACTATAGGACTTGGTGTGCTTTGAACATTAGACTTGAACTCTTTATTGGATGGAGAAGATGAAGTAGATAAAGGTCTTTGTTGTCCTAAGGAAGAACATTCATGGAGGAAGCTGGTAAGACCAAGTGGACATGATGGTGGATTTGAAGTGGAATCGATGGTGGATGTGGAAGGATGATCATTAGGATCTTGATTATGTTCGCTAAGATCCAAGCTAGTTGTTTGATCTTCTATGCTTATGTGTTCTTGAGAGGCACATGTCTCATTATGACAAGTGGATGTTTGCTCATTATGAATAGGGCTAGATGGTAGATGACTAGGAGCAATTTGGATATCTTGCTCATGGATAGATATAGGATTATGGATAGGATCAAGGTGCTCATGGATAGCTTCTTCATAGGTATCATCTTGATCATAGAGAAGGTACATGTTATGGATGGGTTGCATGAAAGTGTTTTGATCTTGAGTTGGACTAGGGCTTAATGTTTCCACATGCTTAAGATTAAACCTTTGACATACCTCTTGGGTTGCTTGAATGGAAGTAGAAGGCTCTTGGATAGGCTCTTGGTCAACAACATGAGAATATGATGACTCTTGAATAGGCTTGATGGCTTGTAGGTCACATGATGGGCTTGAAGGGCTAAGAATGTTAATGGAAGGCTCTTGAAGAGGCTCAAGGATATGTGAACCACATGATGGGATTATATGATTGGACATGACCTTTGGAAGTTCTTTGATAGGTTCATGAATGGGTGTTTGACATGGAGATAGTTTATTCCTTACTAGTAGCCAATGGATCACATCCTTCGCAAGTGTATGTGTGGATGGGCAATATAATGGATGGATGATAATAGTAGATGGTGTTGTAGGCTTATGATTAGGATTAGGTTGAGGGCTAATTGGATTGGGTGGATTAGGATTTGGACTAGATGGGGGTGACACATGAGATTGGGATGATGTGGCATGTTTTCCCATTATAGGTAGGTACACCTTGGAAACAATTGGGACACATATTGGGCATTGATTTGTATCATGGCCTTTGGTCCTATGGTATGCACAATAATCATGTTCATCATATGGACTTTCTTCACATGGTTTGACTTCAGGAAGTTCAATGAGTTTTGCTTCAAGCATTCTTTGTAAAACTATCTCAGCCGCATCCTTAGGTGAAGGATTAGAATGACATGGTGATGAAGGTAATGAAGGGCTTGGTGATTTGGAAGGTTGATGGACCAATGGACTAGGAGTAGGATCACATGGTGGTGTTGGGATAGGACTAGTTGGCTCATGTGTTGGCATGGGATTGGATGATGAAGGCCACTGTAGATTGGTATCTCCTTTGTCAAAGGTAATTAGATCTGGCATAGGATAAATTGGGCTTTGATTTATGTACAAGGGACCACTTGGACTTGGATGTGCTTCTTGTTGTAAAGGTGGACTTAGGTCTATCAATGGTGCTTGATGGTCTTGTTGAAAAGGTGTACTTGGACCTGCTTGATTTATGTACAAAGAGCCATTGGGACTTGGATGTTGTTCTTGTAATATCACTTGATTGCTTTGTGGATGGGCTTGGTAGTGCATAGGAATGATGGCATGAGGGATTGGATAAGCTTGAGGTGGAGGTTGATAGGTTGATGTGGCATTGACTTGGTGGATAGGTAGATTAGGTTGATAGGAAGTTGATGGATATGACATGTGGCTATGAAGTGGATTAGTTTGATAGTGAATGGCTAAGGATTGCTGTACTTGTTGAGCTTGACTAGTGGCTAAAAGGTGTTGGACTTGGGCTACGAAGTGTTGCAGTTGAGGTGATTGACTTGCATGGGGTTGAGCTCTTTGGATGAAGAAGTGTAATGTTTCAATGGCATCTTGGTTTAGGGGTTGTGATCCTTGATAAAGATTTTGGAGGAATCTTTGGAATTTGATTTCTAGGTCCTCTAGTGTAGACATGTTGTCACCAAGTGTTCGTCTTAAGTCCTTTTAGCAAGTGCTTGTTTAGGGATTTGGATGATGATGTGGCTTGTTTGGATGACTTGGCTATGTTTGGGATGAAAGTGATTGGGTTTGAATGTTATTGAGAGAATGTGTAGGATGACTTGTCTTTATGTGTTTGGGTGTTTATAGCTTGATGTGGCAATATTCAAACAAATGATTATGCATATACACACATGAATCACTCACGCAAGACACATAAGCAAGTTGTTAGTTTGGAAGAATGTGATGATGGTTAAGCAAGCACGTGAAGACACTCAACAAGTCCTAGTTAAGGCAAGGCCACTATCACAAAGAGGTTCTAGTGAAAATCCGGGGAAACGACACCCCACGAGCATCCAGCAAGCCACTTAAGACTTTAACTAACCCTACTAGGAGTTTTAATATACACAAAGGTACACCTCCTTTCAAGTTAGCACTGTATGGTGAGCGCTAATACCGGTTAGACTTAGCTTTCGCCTTATCCTCTAATTTTTATAGCGGACCGGATGAAAGTACCGCTTGAGGTCGTTCCCTTGGAGTGGATACCAAGGCAGGCCTCTCTAAGGCTAAACAAAAGCAACACAAGTAAATGTTTTTGATCTCCAAGTTCGTGTTGGGACGCGAGGAGAGAGCATACACATTTACTTGGTCACACTCGCATAGGGTTCATTAACCTTAGAAATTCAATGTGTGGAAGACAATGCAAGCACTTGTTTGTTTTAAAGCCCAAATCCAAATGTGATGAAAGACAATGGTTCGTTTTAGCTGAATGTTTTGATGTGAATTTGCAAACAATTGTTCATTTTATGCCTAAAATCCAAATGTGTTTGCAAACAATTATTAGAATATGAGAAATGAAATGATTGCACCTGGTTAATTCGCTATCCAAATTGCTGTAGATGTTGATGTCAATGTTGCTCTAGCTCCTTATGATCACCTACAACATAAAAAAAAATGATATTATAATGCAGGCATAAAAAATAGGCTCATCAGGCAAGGAAAATTGTAATTTTAGATACATAGCCGAATTAGATTTGATTATTTCGATAGATTTTTTGTTTGAAAATTAAAAAATCAAAGAAGAGACCCCCATTAATTTTCAAAGAGCTTTCTGAAAATGTAAAGAAATCAGAAAAATTCCTTGATTTGCGCCCAGAAATGCGGATTTATGAAAACGGTACAGTTGGCAAAGATCTGATATTTTCGCATAGTAAACGACCTCCAAATTAAATCTGTAAAACATAGACCCCCATTAGAATTTCAAGAGCTTTCCAAAAATATAAAAATTTCTGAAAAATTCGCTGATTTGCGCCCATAATTGTGATTTTATGAAAAAATATAAAAACGTGATAAATCCCGCAAAAATCGCAATAAACCCAAAAGTTTTCTGTTGTAGCTTCCTTATATCATGGACAAACTTCTGCTAAAATATTGTAGAAAAAGTCAAAGCCGTTTGGAAGATATGATGAAATCTTTAAAACCTAGGGTTTTGTCGAAAAACAGCGGATCTGCAACAAAAAGTTAATTAAACCTGCAAAACTCAACAATGGGGGTTATATGAATACAAATTTTTACTACAAAAACCTGCAAAAAAGATCAAGCGAAGTGAGTCCCACCGGGCGTGCCAAATGTATGTTAGGGTAAAATTACAAATCAGGGCAAATGAATAAACACCAATGATAAAAACCCTAGCAATGCACAATGAAGCACAAGACAACATGAAAATCAAAATAACAAATGTAAATGCAAACCGATCTCCACGCTATGTTCGATTTATCTCCATTGCTCTTCTCCACCTCGCATGAGCATGCAAGATTTTGAAGGATTATTGTTGGAAGAATGTTGGGTGCTCATTTCTGCAGCATAACATTAAGATGAAGATGACATGAGGATGATAGTTGAAGGATGCAAAGGCTCTAATGATATTTTGACAGAATAATGGTACTTGAAGCTCAATGCATGCTAATGGCTTATGAGGGGTTTGATTTATAGAAAAGGCTTGGTTCCAATGGACGGCTGAGATTAAAAAGCTAATTGATTGATGTGGATGGCTAGGATTGATTCGGTTATCCCACTCTTCAAGGGAGTTGTAGTCATTTGACAAGTGTCAAGGAGAATAGGGCTCATGTGTGCTTGTGTACATAAAAAGTACTACATATAAAAGATATTAAATAAAAGGCTGTAGTACCACTTATCTTTTTAAATGAAAGAGGCACACATGTCGGCTTAATGATAAGATAAATTAATTAAATAAATAAAATTTATTTAATTAATTGGAAAGTCGGCTTATGATGAGAACTTAATTCAAATAAAATATTTGAATTAGTTGGGATATGAGTTGGATATTAATTAAATAAATAAAATTTATTTAATTAATAGGATAAATGAATAAAATGGGATTAGGATATGATTGGGAAATTAATTAAATAAATAAAATTTATTTAATTAATTAGCTAATGGATAAATGGGATTAAGAGTGGGATTTAAGACAAAATGCTACATGATGTCTAGATAATATTTTTGACAAGGTGTTGCAATACATGGACAAAGTTGGGACAAATTTGGGTGTCTACACAGTGCAAAAGTGTTCCAGTTCCAAATTTGTTTTACACTTTCTGAGTTGTAGTATTCATTCACAATTGTATCAATTTGTAAACCGATGTAATCATCCTTGTAACCTTGTATAGAATCTTGTAATCATTTATCTTAGCAAATGTATAAAGTATTATTCTTATGTTTCATTGTGTTGCATAACACTTATATGGTTATAATTTTATCTAATGCAATTGTGTTTCCCTAGAAGTGTTAGCCATTTACTTCTTTTAATGTTGGCATTATTGTATTTATATACATTGGAAATTACATATTATTGCTTCAAAGAAAAATATTTCTAAAATTTTATCTCTTGTTAGTCTAACACTCTAGGGTTACATGATGAGGCATCACAATTATGCTTGAGAGAAGGGACGGTGTAGTACTACTCGTTTTAAGCACCCTACTATGCTGTGATTCTCTTACTATGCATATGTTTTATATATATACGTATGTTGTATACAACCTATCATCTTGATGCAAGTTGTAGGTACTGAGCATCAACTCCACCTATCTTAATAGGTCTGAGCATGCCCTTGCACCAATGGATAACATTGATGGGAGATAACATGAGGTTTTCCCTAGGTCAAGTTTCAGTCTTCAGTACGTAGTCGTGAGTCTGGATGTTCACTTTTTGGTTCTTGCTTCTAGTTGTTGGCCGTCTAGTGGTATGTGGAGTTATTGTCGAGTTTTGGTTTAGTTAAGCCTATGTGTATTTTGGTAATGCATTAATAAATAAATATTACATTAATAATATTAATAGCATGTTAAATATAATAGTATTTTGTTTAGTCATAAAATTTGGAATATTATTTAAGTAAATTTTAATATAGGTTAAATTAATTATTTTAAAGTTTTTAATAGTATTTGAGTCATAAGTTTTATTATGGTTAAATAGTATATTGTTATTTAAAGAATAATATTAGGTAGTAATTTAATGTTGGTTAGTTGTTGAATATGATTCCAGATTTGGGGAATCTCTATGTTAAGTAAAAATTTTAAATTCTTTTGAGTAGTGGGATTCTCAGTAACGGATTCATGATAGTGGAAATTTATGAGTTGTAGCTATTTTTTCTTTTGGGATTTTATTTTTTAGGGAGAATTGTTCTGAGTAAGGGAGATAGAAAATTGGGAAAATTTGTTACGGGAAGTTGAAGAAGAGAAAAGCTGAGGAAAGTTGGAAGTTTTTGGATCAAATTTCTAGGTATGTTTACTTGTGTTTTCTGTAGCAATTCAGTCAAAGTAGTTTTAAATTCTTAAGGAACCCCTTGTGTATTGGAACTTGTCTCTTTATTCCAATGAAATTCTTGCTTTCCTATCACCATTCAACTTTGTATCTAATAGCCTATTTTCCATTCTTGAGAAACTTAGGAGTCTCTCAAACTCCATCAATCCATTTGGGATATCTGTAAAGTTTATCAAACAAATTATTAATTGATATTACTCTAAATCAATCTTTTATCAGACTCCTCTGCCAAAAAATGACATCTTTATTCTTTATTCATACATTGAAATAAAACTCAATAGAATCTCACCAAAACTTTTACCTCTGTTTGGCTTGCTCGTCAATCATTTTCTTGTATTTGCTAGATCATATCAATGATCTTTTGGGTCAAATTATTGTGCCAAGTTTTTAATCTGCAACTTTCTTCCTACCCCAGCTGCCGTCGTATGACCTTTGTCTTCTTTTTTTCCCTTTCCTTCTCATTGTATTATTAGAGTTAATGAGTTGAGTTGGGATTGATTCTTGTCAAAATTTTATATTGTGGAAGGTAAGCTTTCTCTGCCGCCGCTGTATGGCACTAATCCAGGCTCACCTTGATTTATTTTTTTGCCTTAAAATTCTTACCTTTGGTATCAACCTTTCCTGTAGGCCCTCACTCAACCGTACAACGTAGTTGAGGATGAGCATAATTTAATTCCTTGAAACAAATCAAAACCTCATTGTGGGTCGTCATACGGCTTGCTGCTGAGTGCTTTCAACCAGTTCAAAATTATTGATGATAAAACCTTCTCCTTGCTTGAAAATCCATACTTATTGGAAGTTTTACTACCAAAACCTCTTGCAGATTCTTCTTTGCCAGACTAGTTTTAAGACCCTCTATTTCTCTACAAATTTTGGTGTCTCAGTTGAATTCTTGAATCTAATATGAAATTTTTTGAATTCTTATTTGAATGGTTCTTCCTACCTGAAAATCATGCCTTTTTCTTCCTCTTTCAGCTACCTTGGTTGATCTTTGACCTCTACAATAAATCAATTCATGTCATTTCGTGGCATTGTGCTTTCTTTCAACTTTTTAATCTTTATAATTTCATCATTAATTACCATACTGTGTAACAATGAATAGAATTACAAGTTTATAGTTAAAAAATGTAGTAAATGAGTGATTTTAGGAAGTTTCTAAATCAACTCCTTGAATGTCTAATAAACTTGCCTATATAATTGTTATTTGGTGATAGTTAACAATTGTTAAATACAAATTAACTTGCTCTTTAGGAAATTAAAAATGATAGAAACTTTTGATTAGTCAATCATATATATATATATTGTTAGCATAGATTTGTATTTATTTTTAGAATAATTGCTTTTATCAAATATAGATTAGCATTAGTAGATTAAGGATTGTATTAGTTTTTAATGATCATACTAGTTTTTTTTTAAAAGTTAGATGGTGTACTATTTTAGATTTAAATACATTAAGTTAAGTAATTATATTTATTTTATTTTGTTGGATATAAATTTGTTAGTTATGACTTAACTATATACATTGTTTTTAGTAAGTAAATAATAAGTTAGAGTTTTAGTATGATTTGAGTTATTATATTAGATTTCTATGGTAATGGTTATGCACATATTAGATGTAATAGTATATGTTATTTTATTTTAAAGAGAGTAAAAAACTTATAATGCTTGTCGGCTTATATTATCCATTGGTGTTATGTCAAGTTAGTTTTAAATATGGTTTTGTTGAAGTCCCTTTTATTAGTTGTTAGTGTCAGTAGTAATGATGTCATTAGTTATTATGTTATTCTTTGGCCCTAAGTCATATTGTTCTAAGGGTATGTCATAGTCGTTTAAACCCTTGTTCCATATTGGGAGATGAACTTGTGTATAGTGTTAAGGAGTTCAACTTACCGACTCTAGAGGTTTAACTACTTGGGTTTCAATTTGTTATTTTGTTATTCTATTCAAATGTTTTATTGATTTGAGATTTTTGAAGGGGAAAAGGAAAGTTTTATTGTTGAGGTTGAAATTTGAAATGGCCTATATAATGTTTTGGATTTTAAGAGATAGATGCTTCCTATTCCTTGTCCATGCATGTTGCTAGTTTTTGTATGTGGTTAGGGGTTGCTAGTTGTATGTAGGAGAGTGGCTTTCATGGTGGGGTCAGTGCCTAAAGTGGTTGCCTGGATAACCCCATGGAAGTTGTAATCAAGTGATAACTCAATAACTTATCTAGGCGGGTTGGGTAGTAATTCACATAACAAGATAAGTATGATGCCTCACCCATGCCTTAAGTGCTCTCACAGGCTAAGGATGGGATGAGAAAGCCTAGTTGGCAAGGTCGACCTCTTGGTCTCCATGAGAGGATGTGTTGGCTCCGCATGTGTCACATGTTAGATCTAGGGCACACAACTAAGAGGGGGGGTGAATAGGTTGTGCAAAAACTTACTTCTACTTGAAACACTTGATTCTTCTTTATTAGTTAACAGCATATCAATTAACCATTCATGAAAGCAGAAAGCATAAACACTGGAGCAGATAAACATCAACACATTAGACACCAAGATTTTTGATGTGGAAAACCCAGTTAAGGGAAAAAACCATGGGGTGATTAACCCAAGGATTATTCTCTGTTAGAAGAATAAGATGAAATGAATGGCACATGCCAATTAGGGCTCATTGCCTGAGCACACTGCTCACAAGGAGGCACACTGCCTACAAAGAGACACACTATCTACAAGAACATAAGGATCACAACCTTGAACTGGAGAATGACATCTTCACCATGTCTGGATTAGTTCCATTTAAGCCCGAAACACTTCTGCTCTGCCTTTCGCTCTTTCGCTATACCACACTCATCTTCACACAACTCACACTTTGAAATGAACTCACAAACCTTTATTTATACAAGACATTGGCTTAGAAACAATCATCTAAGTCGGCAATCAACCATAAGAACATCCGCAGGATGAATAACACATCCGGTTGGCCACCACAAGAACATTTACAAGATGAACAACTCATCCGGTCGGCTAGTCTAAACAAGAACTTCATCCAGAAGAATATCTTCAATTTCAGGCTCTACCACTAATGCAGATCAACAACACAACCTCAACACGATCCAAGAACCTTCACAAGCCTGCTTGAATGACCAGGTACATCCGTACTTCCTCTACTCACTGGAATCTCTTCTCTTCCTCATCTGGAACTTCAAGAACACAGTCTATCGCCACTGTCATACTGCTAGAGGTGCTTCTGGAGTTCCAAACCACATACCAATCAAGATGACACATTACAAGGAGCTCCCAAACACTCTGTCCAATCCGTAGAACAGGCCAATGCACTTCCAGATCTTACTGGACCTTTTTGTAACACTCTATCACTTCAGAGCATCTCCCGGAACCGGTTCCACTTGATCAATCACAACTTCTTCACATCTTCATGTGGACCTCTAAAATCTTAACTGGGTCATCTCAAGACTCATATCTACAAACCCTTTAACCCACATCCTCTGAATCGCAACCTATTAAGTACTTCTGCCTTCTTCTCATCACTATTTTTTACTATTTCAGATTGAGACTAACTTTCTCAATATCCTCAGCACACAGCTCATCCAATCCTTCTTGTCAAAGCAATATGAGTATGTTGACATCAATGACAACACTAGTTCACCTCATACTTGCAACAATCTCCCCCTTTATCATTGATGGCAACATATGATGTGAAAAACTATCAAGACAAGAACTTCTCCTTTCTGTCATAGCTCCCCCTATTAGCAACAACTCTTCACATGTCTTCTCTTCCTTTACTACTCCCCCTTTGATCATCAACCACTTGTTTTTCACATGTCTTCTCTCCCCATTTGACATCAATGGCAAAGGGCTCATACTTGCAATTCTAACACATCAGAATCATACCAGCTACTCCCCATTAGTAGCAGCTCCCCATCATCAATCCGGATCACAAGATATGACAGTGATATCCACCGGACTGATGCACATCAGTGCATCCTAGTTCATCACCGGAGGGGTCGTGACCCCTAACTTCTCCCGAAGAAACTCAAAAGAGTCCTTGGGAAGAGGTTTAGTAAAGATATCTGCAATCTGATCCTTGAAGGGTACATACTCCAATCTGACTTCTTCCTTGTTCACTTGTTCTCTCAAAAAGTGAAACTTGATAGATATGTGCTTAGTCTTAGAATGCAATACCGGATTCATAGAAATATTAATTGCACTTGAATTATTACAGAAAATTGTGATAGGTTCCTTATATTCAACTTTAATGTCTCTTAGAATTTGCTTCATCCAAAAGATTTGAGTGCAACTACCTGCTATTGCAATGTATTCTACTTCAGTTGTAGATAAAGATATTGCATCTTGTTTCTTGCTTAGCCAAGAAACCAATCTATTTCCCAAAAAGAATTCTCCACCATTGGTGCTCTTCCGGTCATCCACATCTCCTGCCCAATCTGTGTCTGTGTAAGCATGAAGAGAGAAATCATGATCTCTAGGATACCACAAACCATACTCCACTGTCCCTTTTAGATATCTAAAATTCTCTTGATTGCCATAACATGAGATTCTCTAGGATCAGCCTAAAATCTTGCCACAAGACCAACAGTCTGCATTATATCTGGTCTAGTCTGAGTGAGATACAAAAATCCACCAATCATTGATCTATACTTGGTCTGATCTGCCTTCAGAGAGTCATCATCTTTGCTCAACGTACATCCAGTTGCCATAGGAGTGTTCATTGGCTTTGAATCTTCCATACCAAATTTTCTCAACAATTCTATCACATATTTGGTCTGAGAAATGAAGATCCCTTTCTTTGTTTGAGTAATTTGCAGACCCAAGAAGAAATTCATTTCACCAAGCATAGACATTTCAAACTCACTTTTCATATGATTTGCAAAAGTTTTGCACATATTATCTCTTCCTCCAAAAATGATATCATCCACAAACACTTCAATAATCAAAATGTTTTCATGATCAATTTTGAAATATAAGTTACTGTCAGTAGTACCTTTTTTGAATCCAATCTGCACAAGATGCTTATCCAACCTTTCATACCATGCTCTTGGGGCTTGCTTCAATCCATACAATGCTTTCTTCAACTTGCAGACCATATCATCATTATCAGACAATTGAAATCCATCCAATTGTTCAATGTAAACTTCTTCTTCCAGATCACCATTTAGGAAGGCAGACTTGACATCCATCTGATATACCTTGAAGTCTTTGAAGGTAGCAAATGCAAGAAATAATCTGATTGCTTCAATTCTTGCCACCGAAGCAAAGGTCTCTTCAAAATCAATTCCTTCTATTTGAGAGTAGCCTTTGCAGACCAATCTAGCTTTGTTTCTGATTACTTCACCAACTTCATTCAGTTTGTTTCGGAAGACCCATTTGGTTCCAATCACATTCTTGTCTCTAGGTATGGGAACAAGATCTGAAGTATGATTTTTCTCAATTTGCATCAATTCTTCCTCCATTGCTTGGATCCAGTTTTCATCATTGCAAGCTTCATTAACTATCTTAGGTTCAATCTTTGAAATCAGATAGTATTCATTTGAATCTTGAGCAATTCTTCTCCTTGTTTGTACCCCTTTACTTTTGTCACCTATGATCTGATCTTCAGAGTGATTTAGAGTTACATACCTTGGAACTTTGAAGTTTCTTGCACTACTAATTCTTGATCAGACTCATTCAGGCAAACTTCTTCTTCCTGATTGACCGGATCAGTCTGGATCTAAATTTTAGAGGAGGATGGAGCTCCTTGCACCAAAGGATCATTCTGATCATCTTCATCACATTCATAGAATCTTGAGGGCTTCTTCATTCCTTCATCAACCTTCACATTTGTACTTTCTATCATCTTTCTCAATCTCTTATTGTAACACCAGTATGCTTTTCTTTGAGTGGAGTAACCCAAAAAAATTCTTTCATCACTTCTAGCATCAAACTTTCCTAAATCTTCATCTCTTTTGATATAACATTTGCTACCAAATACTCTGAAGTATCTCATAGTAGGAGTTACACCAAACCAAAGTTCATAAGGAGTCTTACCGGTGTTGCTTCTGATTTGAACTGGGTTAAGAGTGTAGACTGCAGTGCTGACAACTTCTCTCCAAAACATCTAAGGAACATTTGCTTCCATCATCATTGTCCTAGAAGCTTCCTGGATGGTCTGGTTCTTTCTCTCAACTACTCCATTCTGCTGTGGAGTCCTAGGAGCAGACAGTTGTCTCTTTATGCCATGCTTCTCACAAAAGTCTATGAATTCACCGGATGTGAATTCACCACCTCTATCCAACCTTAGACACTTTAGTTTCAATCCAGTTTGATTCTCTACCATAGCTTTGAAGATTTTGAACTTCTCAAGGGCTTCTGATTTCTCTTTTAGGAAGGTAACCCACATCATCTGGGAATGGTCATCAATTAGCAACATGAAATATCTATCACCTTGCATACTCTTGATTCTTGTTAGACCACAGAGATCAGTATGTATTAATTCCAACAATCTGGTAGTGGACTGATCCTTGCTTTTGAAAGAGACTCTGTTCTATTTGCCTAGCTAACATTCTTTGCATAAACTATTTGTAGGTTTCAGCAATTTAGGAAGATCTCTTATAGCCTAAGTATTGCTTATCTTGAAGATGTTATCAAAATTCACATGGCACATCCTTCTATGCCATAACCAACTTTGATCAACTTGAACAAACAGACAACTTTTATTAGAACCAACTAGATGGAAGATATTACCTTTTATTTGAGTATCGGATGCAATTTCAGTTCCAGAGCTTATAAAGATTCTGCATCTTCCATTCTTGAACCGGAGATCATAGCCTTTGTCCACCAACTGACCAACACTAAGAAGATTTTGCTTCAATCCTTCAACATATAGTACATTACCGGTTTTGCTCTTTCCATCAAAAGAAATAGTTCCCCTACCTTTGATTCTGCAAGCAAAATTGTCACCAAACTTTACCATTCCTACTTCATACTTTTCCAAATCTAAGAACTTGTTCTTGTCACCAGTCATATGGTGAGAGCATCCACTGTTAATAACCCAATCATCCTTTTCTTCAATTTGGGCAGCCAAAGCTCTTTCTACAACCTTATGATTGACAGATTCAGAGGATATTGAATCTTCTACCTTGATGGCAATAAACACCCATTCATTTCTGGATTTGCTTCCTATTTCTGATTCATCATCTGTTACTCCTTTATTATCATCTTCTTCATGAACATAATAGCAGTTCTTTTGAAACCTTTGTCTATTAGCATTTGACCTTGTAGATCTTTCCGGACATCTTGGGGCAAAATGACCAATCTTATTGCAATTGAAGCACTTAAAGGGTAATTTTCCTTCATACTTACTAGATCCTCTTGGTAGTCTTTTTGCAATGAGGGCTTCAAGTTGAGCTATTTCTTCTTCTTCCTCTTCCATGTCTCTTCTTGCTTGATCATACCATGACATCTTTCTTGAAGAGTTTTCTCCCAGATCAAATCTCTATTTGCCTTTCACATAGGCACTAGCTTTGAAAGCAGATTCAATCTTGGGGGGATCATCTCCAAACTTGATCATTTCAAATGCAGCTAGTTTGCCAGCCAATTGCTCTCTTGTGACAGTTGTGTGGGCTCTGAATTCATCAATGGCAACAACCTTGATTTTGTAGGCAATAGGAAGAGATCTAAGAATTTTGCAAATAATCTCATTTTCATCCAAAGTCCCACCAGCATTTCTAATTCCACATACCAGCTCATTCACTCTTGGCATAAAGGTAGTGATATTTTCATCATCTCTCATCTTTAATCTTTCAAATTTCCCTTTCAGACTTTGCAACCTTGCACTCTTGACAAACTCATCTCCTTCATACAGAAGTTCCAGTTTAGTCCAGATCTCATATGCAATTGGTAGGTCAATAACATTTGAGAGATCTGAGTCATTCAATGCACTTAGAAGAGCTTCCTTGGTCTGCAAATTGTTTTCAGCATCTGCGATTTCATTCAGAGTTGTTGGACCACCCTATGGAGGTACATATGGTTTTGAGACCATGGCCAAGTATGCTTTTCCCATACACTCCAAGTGACATTTCATGCGACCTTTTCAGAGAGTGAAGTTGGTTCCATCAAACTTCAGACTATCCTTCTTGTATGACGACATCCTAGATTTCCTCAAGTGGTTAAGCTCCTTTTAGAGGAACTAAGTTCTGATACCAATTGTTAGATTTAGGGCACACAACTGAGAGGGGGGGTGAATCAGTTGTGCAAAAAACTTACTTCTACTTGAAACACTTGATTCTTCTTTATTAGTTAATAGCATATCAATTAACCATTCATGAAATTAGAAAGCATTAACACCGGAGCAAATAAACATCAACACATTAGACACCAAAATTTTTGACGTGGAAAACCTGATTAAGGGAAAAAACCACGAGGTGATTAACCCAAGGATTATTCTCTGTTAGAAGAATAAGATGAAATGAATGGCACATGCCAATTAGGGCTCACTGCCTGAGCACACTGCTCACAAGAAGGCACACTACCTACAAAGAGACACACTATCTACAAGAACATAAGGATCACAACCTTGAACTAGAGAATGACATCTTCACCATGTCTGGATCAATTCCATTTAAGCCTGAAACACTTCTTCTCTGCCTTTCACTCTTTCGCTATACCACACTCATCTTCACAAAACTCACACTTTGAAATGAACTCACAAACCTGTATTTATACAAGACATCAGCTTAGGAACAATCATCTAAGTTGGCAATCAACCATAAGAACATCTGCAGGATGAATAACACATCCGGTCGGCCACCACAAGAACATTTGCAAGATGAACAACTCATCTAGTCAGCTAGTCTGAACAAGAACTTCATCTGGAAGAATATCTTCAATTCTGGGCTCTACCACTAATGCGGATCAACAAGACAACCTCAACACAATCCAAGAACCTTCACAAGCCTACCTAAATGACCAGGTACATCCGCACTTCCTCTACTCACTGGAATATCTTCTCTTCCTCATCCAGAACTTCAAGAACATAGTCTATCGCCACTGTCATACTGATAGAGGTGCTTCCAGACCTCCAAACCACATACCAATCGAGATGACACATTACAAGGACCTCCCAAACACTTTGTCCAATCCGCAGAATAGGACAATGCACTTCCAGATCTTACCGGACCTTTTTGTAACACTCTGTCACTCTGGAGCATCTCCCAAAACCGATTCCACTTGATCAATCACAACTTCTTCACATCTTCATGCAAACCTCTGAAATCTTAACTAGATCATCTCAAGACTCATATCTACAAACCCTTTAACCCACATCCTCTGAATCACAACCTATTGAGTACTTCTGCCTTCTTCTCATCACTGTTTTTCACTATTCCAGATTGAGACTAATTTTCTCAATATCCTCAGCACATAGCTCATCCAATCCTTCTTGTCAAAGCAATATGAGTATGTTGACATCAATGACAACACTAGGTCACCTCATACTTGCAACATCACCCTATGGGGTCGGTGCCTAGTGAGAGGTTGCCAAGATAACCATAGATGGGGGCTAGTTTCTAGTGAGAGATAGCCTGGATAACCCATGCTAGGACCATGCGATGAAACTCTCCCTACTGTAGCTTAGTTACTTCCTCTTTATCTTTTCTTATAGCCTCCGATGTATTGACTTGTCTTGAGGATTTGTCTTGTCTTGATGATCTGTCTTTTTTTGATGATTTAACTTGTCGCGAAGATTTATCTTGTTTTGATGATTTAACTTGACTTGATTATCTGAGTTGTCTATGCTAAGTTTGTATCTATTTTCTTGTATCCTTTGACTTAGTGGAACCTCATTGTTATCTCCTAGCTCAGGTGGTGGACCTCAGGGTTCCACATGGTTGGGTGGAAGAGCTTAATCCATTGGTTTTCTTAGTTGACCTGATTTGTGATCACTGTAGATGATTCTCCCATTCTAGACTTGTACTTGCATCCTCAAGAGTTATATTAAAATTATAGAATTGTATTATATTATTCTGTATTGTAAACCGATGTGATCTATCATGTAATCTTGTATTTGAACCTTTGTAATTATTCATCTCTATAAATGAATGATGTAAATCCTCATCTATTGTATTATAATGTATATCACTTGTACTATTTTTCTAATGCGATTATGTTCCCTAGAAGTGTTAGTTGTATAACTTGTTTAAATGTTGTTAATAGTGTAATTTTATCTAATAAATCATTCATTTACTTGCTTAAAAAAATGTATTTCTATAATTCTTGCACTTGTTAGTCTAACACTCTATGGTTGCATGACGGGGCATCACATTTGGTATCAAAGCCAGGTTGAAACACTGGGTACTCTGGTTATAACTAAGCCCATTATGTAACCTGGTGCTTAAACTCTATAGATTAACTTTCATCCATGTTGTTCCCCTCTGTGTGTAATAAATTATCCTTTGGTGTTGTAGGTAGATTCTTAGAGGTAGGGGTCATGGTAGAGGTAGAGGTAGGGCTCGTGGGAGAGGTGGTGGTGGTACACCTCCTCCCAGTTCTCCTCATGAGAGTGCTCATGAAGTCGAAGGTCCAAATATGGAAGGTTAGGGTCAGCCTGAAGGAGCCCAGTTGAGACAGTTACTTGAGGAGGCCCTTGCCCATTTAGGCCATGTTGATGATTGTTTTTACACATTCATAACAAAAGTTAAAATTCATAAATGAACCTAACTATCTTGAAAGATACGAAGAAATCAACTAAGATTACTTGATCCCAAGTTTCCTTATTGGTCAGGTCTTGACCTGTTGGACCGTTCAGTAGGTTATTATGAAGTTGTAATATGCAAGGGGCCTTACGTGGTTTAAAGTGGGTTCTGTGACATGTTGGACTTTAATTATGCAAACCAATACAAAGATCAACTTTCTAATCATTCCTTTGCATAAAATCTTTACTGTACCTCAAAGCTTTATGTGATCTATATTCAAACATGCTTTGCTTTTCAAACTATATATGAAGATTATCAAGTATCAACTCATTACTCTTAAAATTCTTCAAATGTTAGATAATCTCATTTAGATTTCAATGTTTAAACCAAGTATTTTAGAATTGTTGGGAAAAGTTAGAAAATTTAAACCTACCATTTCTCACTACAGGATCTAAATGCTCTGTTATGCACACAGTAGGAAATACAACAGATTTGATTAACTAAGCAGACTAAATCGTTAAATGCAAATACCCTGAGTATTTTCATGAATATCACATTCAAGATTGCAAACTTTAAGAGAAAATATTTTAAATGTAAGGAAGGGCTAGAAGACACTCAGAAAATAGATGCAGACTTCCAGATTCACTTATATTCAAAACATAGTCATACAAGATTTATAATGTAGGAATGACTCTTAGCTTTATTAATCAAATATACCAAAAAACTCACAGTGCTTTATAGATACATTAAGAAAGCTGGACATTCCATGCGTTCCTTAATGCAAACAACAGGTGACCTCCTTTAAATTAAAATGTTTTACTTCGAATTCTTAGAAAGAAACTACAACTTCTAGCTAAATGCTAAAAATCCCTGTGTAAAAAAATTATATATGTAGCAATGATTCTTATATAGAATTTGGATTCTCCTCCTTGCTATGGTTACAACTTCTATTTTGCAGTTACAACGCCTTTCTTCTGTTGCAATGCCCTTTCTTCCATTGCAACGTCTTCCTTCTCAACGGTTGTTCTTGGAATCTTTTACAAACAAGATTCCCACTTTATGCTACCTTTTCCCACCAAAACTCTTCATTTGGTTTCTTTTTAAAATTCCTTGTTCCTAACTACTTTTCTCCTCATTTCTCTTGTATTTTCTAAAGTTATCAATTACACCTTGTATGAAGATGTGGTCCCCTCTTAGACTCTTTGCAAAAATAAATTCTTGCATAATCACCCTTTCTTTCAATTCTTTCTCTCTATCCTCTAAGCCCTCTGTTCTTTTCTTGTACTTGTTCATCTTGACTCTTTCTTCCATCAGTGTACCCATAATTTGTTTACTGAGTATTGCATCTAGATTCTCTATATAGGGTGTGAAAATGGCCCTAAACTCTGTTAATGCTCTCTCTAAGTCATATGCTCACACCTCTGCACATTCATGCTGTATAAGTCTTTCTATGATCTTCTTATACGTTTTTATCATCTCCTATGTTTTCTCTTCTAACTACTATGCAATCGTTGCACAACTTTTGAGGATATTTTCCTCAAATCTTAATTCCATGATTACCCTTGGTAATCCATTCAACAGTGCAACTGTGAGTGCTCCTTCATGAATTAATTCATCTACTCTTTTCTCCATTTTTACCAGCTATCCAACCTCAGATCTACATTCCTCTTTTCTTGTTTGACAGCCATGTATGAGCATCATCCATTTATTCTTCTCTTCTGTAGCTAGCCTCCAGCTGTCCATAGCTTGCCTGATTGTTTATTCTCCTTCTTGTATGAAATCAGTAAACCATTCATAAAAAATATTAGCTTTAAATCTCTTATTTTCCATATCCTTTATTTTCTCTTTGGACGCTATTGCCACGTTAGTAGGTAAGTCCGGGACTGCAGTATTGGGATCAAATAGCCCTCTAATGAATTGTTGGAGCTGTACGATGTGTCCCTTTAGATGCTCCAGTTTGTTTTTGTCTTTTCTCAGGATACTAGCTGTTACCTGGTGCATATCCTCCCATTCATGGAGGTGTTGTTCTCTGGTTGAATGTCCAAGGCCAAGATTCAATATCTTGTATTCCTCTAGGGTAATCTCACCCTTTTCTTTTTCCTTTTGTGGTATACCTAAGTTCAGAGTCCTTGATCCATTTGGACCTCTTTGGATTGTTGACATTGTCCTAGCTTTTCTTTTTTCTTTCTTTGGAGTTGTCTTTTCTCCCAACAAGCTTTGAATATTAATTGGAGCTAACCATATTTCTTTCTTCTCCCTTCTTATTTCCCTTTCCAGCCAGGTAGGTACTTCTCTTATGCCTTCTGCAGCTTTCTCAACATTAATCACCTCTTCATGAGGTTTATCCATTCCAATTTCTTCTTGTTGCTACTGTTCATGTTGTTACTCTTGTTGTTGTTGATCTCGTTGTTGATCCCCTTTTGGGATTTGTTGTTCTTGTTGTAATGGAGGCTCTTGTTCTTTTGATTCAAGTTCATTTTCCTCCTCCTCTACCTCAATATCTCCCCCTTTTTGATCTTCTTCTGCTGCTGACTCCTCATTTGGATTACCCTCATCAGGGGCCCCTTCCATTGCTAATGACTCAAGTTTAGCCTCATCAATTTTTTCTTCTGCCTCTATACTTCCTATCTGTGGCAGCTCTAGATGTAATGGTAAACTAGCCCTCACCTCATCTTGTCTTACTTCCTCTCTTTGGTCTTGCAATTTTTTTGTATTTTCTTCTTCTTCACCTTGCTCTCCATACATATTTAGCATATCCGATGTATCCACCTCTGAGGTGTCTTCTTGTGCTACTTGTCCTTCTGTGTTTACCCCTTCAGGTGATTTCTCCTTTTCAGCCTCTTCAACCTTATGTGCCTCCTCTTGTACATCTCTAATGATTTCTGGTGGTACTAAAGTACCAAATGGATCAACAGCTCCCATTCTTGCCTGTACCTCTTCCTTTTCAATTTCTATATTTTGCTCTATTGAATTTCAGCTTGCAGGCTTGATTCTTCTTCTTCACTAAGGAAGTTACTTAATTCTTCCTCTACGTCAATTAATTTCCCTTTATACATTTTCCTTTCTTCACTGTCGCTGCTCTCAATTTGCACGACCTCTACAGCAGTAGGTTTGGCTTTACCAACTTTTGATTCCTGTAGCCTCTCCTTAGCCAGCTCTGCCTTCACCTTTATGAACGTCTGTCCTGGCTCCATTGGAGCAGAAGTACTGGACATGCTTCTCATTTTCTCCCCCACTTCTTGAGCTCCAATTGTATCTTTTGGTTTAGAGGACTCGCCCTTAGACAAACCTATTGGGATTGCCCTCATGAATGATGGCCCTGCTACCTCTTTTGCAACCTATGCTTCCTCTGCACTGATCTCATGACTGATGGATTTTGCATCAACAAAAGTTTGAGATGCCACTGCTACTATTATGCCTAAAGCATATGGATCCATCAATGTAGCATTTTTGTTCTTTTCCAAAATCCTTGCCTCTACAACCTTCCTCTTCTTCTCATAGAAACATTGCAAATCATCACTGGGCTCTACTTTTCTCTTCCTTCCCTTCTTTGGGAATATGACCTCTTTTCCTTCCACCTTAAGCTCTTCTATCCTGTCTTTAAACCATGTTTTTGAAAATAGTATAACAGGTTTTGATAATACATCCAATGATGTATTCCAAGGCTGTGACCAGTCAGGCTCTGTAATAGGAGCCAACCTTGCTTGTCCGTAACTTTGGTGCAACAATTTGTCATCCTCACGAACCTCTAGGGGAACATAGATACCAATAGACTTCATTTGTTCAATGGTCAACCTCTTATGAGCCTTTTTCCTTACTTCCAAGTCACTCTTGCAATCAACCCAGAAATCTTCAATATGCATCTAGTGCTTGTACTTCTTGTCAACAAAGTTTTGAATTCTGTGAAATGGATCAAACTTTCTAGCCAAGTCAAATTCCTAGAACCCATAATACCTTAGCTCTTGTTCTGAATAGGCTGCAACATCCTCACTGATACAGGAATACCTGCCAATGGCCCAAGGTAATCTCACATTTCCCCTGCCATTAAACTTCCTCTTATACATCCTGAAAGCATTTAAATTCTATCTTGAAAACTCCAAGACAATTAGTTTGTCAGAAGGGTATCTTGGGAGCATAAATGGCTTCCCCTCAAATCCCTCAGTTCTTATGTATGAAAAATGTTCAAACTATATAAACCATGAACAATGCAATCCGATTACATGCTCAACCTCTTTAGATAACCTTTTGTTTGGTTCCTCATTTAGTAGCCTCACCATGTAGGTATAGAAAACATCATTAACCAGAGTAAACTTCTTCAAGGCATTCTCTTCTTGTAGTTCTGGGTAGTGTTCATACACCAACCTCTGCTCAGGACCATTCCCCAGGACACCAATTCTTTCTAGTCCATGTATGTGTGGTCTAATCTCTGCAACACAGGAGTATAATATATTGGAAGACATATAAAAGGGCAAGCCCTTCTGCTATCTCATCATAGCCTGCCTCCATATGGCTGTACTTATGGCCTTGGCCCAATGAATTGGTCCTTGTTCCTTTTCCCCTGTTCTCAGGTATTCTATGACGGTGAACATCCAGGGCTCACATTTGGTGGCATCTCTCAGTCCAACAAGTCTGCTCAGCATAGGAATCATTAAATATATCTCTTCCCTGAAATGTATCCTCAGTAGATTTTTAGGGACTCTGGCCACTGCCTTTGGTTTATTCTCTGGACTGTACCAGTGGTGAAATATTTTGCCTTTATAGTCCCCATCATTTGTGTCGAAACTCTCATTATACTGATCAATATCAATATCACTCATCTTCTCCTGAATTTCTAATCCAAAAGTTCTTACAATCGCCTCAGGAGTCAGATCAGCAATTAATCTGTCATGTAGCATTATCTTTCTTGTATTGGGATCATACAGGGTTACACAGTCTAGGCATAAATCCTTTGCCTCCATAGCCAGAGGAAACCCTGCAACTCTATATAGTCCACTATCCCAAATACATTTCATATCTGGGGAGGCAGCTGTAGCAGTGATTTTCTTCAGTACATCATCTGCACCATAAGTTCCTATGTTTGTATCAGTGCCCATTCTGCTTGTACCAATCAGGGTTGGACAACCTCTATAATATATCGGCAATTCCTCCTTTTCTACTTCCTTCCTTGGTTTTCTCTCTTTCTTTACTTTGTCCCCAGAGTCTTTCTTCTGTTTAGGGGCCATCCTGTAGGAGTATACATGTCTCAGATTTTTGCTTCTATTTTGTATCTAGGGTTTTACTGTGAATATCTATTTTCTACCATTAACACTAACCTATTCATTCTTTTCTGTTATTTTACCCTTAAATGGACTAAGCTCTATCTAGCTAATTAACAATTAAAACAATAATTTTAACAAATGTATGTGTTTGGAAAGTGAATTACTAGAATTATCAGTTGTGCTTTACCATTTGAAAATTAAATGGGGCTCCACAATAAATACTTGTTTCTCTGACCATTTAACCCTTGACATTGACTTACTTTTACCTCTCACCTTCACCCAGCAACTGTAACTTGGTTAATCTGGTAAATTCTGTTCGATTCTACTGCGATAGCACCTTTTCTGCAAAATTCAACTTTAACAATATATTTTGGAAGTGAAATAACAATAATTCTACCCTAACCCTTGTTAAATTCCATTTGATTGAGTGTTAAATTCACATTAATTACAATAATTAATGCGCTACAAGCCTCGATTTTCCTTTTCCGTGTTTGAGTTTTTAAAACTTTTGACCATTATGCATTTTCTTTTGTATATTTCGTTGTATGTTCCCTTTTGTATATTTTTGTTGTATATTCCCTTTTGTATATTTAAACATACAAACCCTTTATGCATACATTTGAACTAAAGCTCCTCTTTTACCTTTTCCATACACATTTGTATCCTACCGCTTGTATATCTTACTTGTATATTCCATTGTATAATCACATATACAAGCATAGCATACAAACATTTCATTACCCTTTTCTCCCTTTCACGATGTATTGATTCTTTGTATATCGAGAATGTACAAAATATACAAACGACCAATATACAAGGACTTTACTGTTTCAAACTTCCGCAACAAATCTACCTTGTATCTTGCCCTCACATATACAACTGCTTGTATTTCACAGAATATGCATGGTTATTATACAAGCACATATGTACATATGGTGGGGTCTGCCCCACCTCTCAATAATGACTTTCCGCGATGCCCTAACATCTTGTTGAACTTTCGGATTTCATTCTGTATTGACTTTTGCATTCGCAATGCATATAAAACCATGTATATTTTGTCTTGTATCTTCGAAACATACAAAGACCAAAACATACAACAGTTTAGCTTTATTCCATAATGTTTTCAGTTCTGGCTTGTATAAAGTGCAATGTATATCTTGTTGCATATAAGAAATATACAAACCGAAATATACATCAACTTTATTATTTTTTATAACTTTTTAGTTCCGTACCTTGAATAAATCGATGCCTCACAAAATATGCTTTAAGTCCAAGCACATCATTTATACTGTATTTCATTTTACTTTCAATTCTTCTTTGTATATAATCTTTGTATCTCATGACTGTATATTTTGCATCCGCCAAATATACAAGTGCCGAACATATATCGATTATACCAACCTTAATACCTTTTCAATTCCGTGCTATGTATAATCCCTTGTATGTTTGCTTGTATGTTTTCTATTTGACCAAATATACAAACCAGAATATACATAGTGTACTTCAATGTGTACACATTCCAGCCTAACTCCTTTCGGGTCCACCTTGTATAAAGTGCCTTGTATATTTCGTTGAATGTTACCCAAACATACAAGTCCGCAGATATACAACAAATTAACCATGTTTCATAACATTTGAATTCCGCGCGATGTATATTTTGCCTTGTATGTTTTGACCTGCCAAAACATACAACGTGAGATACATGCAATAGATTTCAAACAATCATCCATTCCAACCTAACTCCTTTCGGGTCCATCTTGTATGTATGTATAAAACATTTCTCAAATGCATACAAGGAAAAAGCAACAACAGTAATAAAACCCGATGACTTGTCCTTTTGCAATCAACACAAAAGCATGATATAAAAATGCATTTGTATATGAAATGACCTTGCATATACAAAATACTTTGTATATACATGGCACAAACCTTCTAATAGTACATTTACCAAAAACAACAATAACTTGCAAAATACAGTGAATTTTAAAATAATTCAAAAAGCAATCCTTGTTTATTTTTAACATGGAATTCACCTAGACTTTGACCTGGTACTCAAATGCAAATTTTTCTTTATTTCTAACAAGGTTTGTATTTAAGCTCCTTTTTCCCTTTACCACCAAGCAAAGTACACCAACAAGCAAAGCAAACCGCCATCAGCAGGGGTCCTCATTTTGCTAAGGATTAAAATGGGGCATGTTGTGAGCATCACAACAACTAGCAACCAAATAAAACAATTAAATTAAAACCATTAAAGGAAACTGAAATGAGATAAATTCATAATTTCCAACTATCTTTTATGCAAATCATCATTTAACTTAAGACTCAATGTATTCAATAGGGTGTATGAATTTTTATTTTCAGTTTAAGTGGGTGCACGTGATAAATTACCCTCATCTTGAAAATCTGTTGAACAGACCAATGACTGACATTAGGCTACCTAGTTGATGTCATTCCCTCATAGCCAACCGGATAGAGCCTTGTTGCTAACAGGCGTCCATAGCTCTGACAAGGTTATCGTTACAATTCTCCTAAGTAGAGCCCCACTACCAGCGAGCGTCTATAGCCCCGGTAGAGTCACTTAGATGGTTTAATCTAGATTTTTAGTATAATCTACTTTATTATATGTTCTTTTATATTTTATTGATTTTGATTTTTGATAGGAATTTCACAAGATATAGCAATCGTAACTTTATGATGCAAGGAGTGAGCACTTGCTGAAATTAAGCTGAGAATTGTAATGGTAGCAAGGGTGACTTCAGATTTTTCACCTAATATCTACATTGGTAAGTTCAACAAACCCAAGGATTTTAGGTGTGTCATTGTGAAAAACTTCCCTTGAATACTCATCCCACTCTTATTGAATACAAAATTTCATAAGTTAACTAACTTTCTACATTCATGACAGTCACAACAAATTATGCACAAATTTTAAATAATCAATTTGAATGTTCTGAATTTTATATTGTTTTCAATGGTTGCTAATCTGCCCCTGCATACTCTAGAACAAGAAAAACATCCCTGTTGAGGCAACACACAACAGAAACCAATAGAAAACAACAAAGTAAAACCAAAAACAAAACAAAAACAAAAAGAACCGTACATCAATTCACATTATGATACAATGGACCAACAACCTCCACCTCAAGCCTGAAAGTAATGTTTTAAGTGCTGGCCATTAACTGGTAATGGTACATCTTCTCCAGTCAAGGTTTTGAGCCTAAAAGTGTTGTCTCCTATTATTTCTGACACTTGTAATGGACCCAACCATAACTTGTCAAATTTTGAATGGCTACCTTTCTTCTCATGTGCTTTATCCCAGCACAACACTAAGTCTGAAATCTTAAATGTTTTGACTCTTGCTCATTTATCAAACCATCTTTTAACCACTGCTTGGTGTTTGGCAAATTTTTCAATAGCTTGATCCCTTGTCTTGTCTAATTGCATCATTTGGACAATTCTGGCTTCCCTATGATCATTGAAGCCTAAGTATTCATTCGTGAACTTCTAGATTGGTATTCTTAGATTTACTAGAAGTATGGGATCAGTCCCATAAACTAAATGGTAAGGTGTATTACCTAGAGCTACTTTAACTTTGGTCCTATCTACCCATAGTGCATACTTTAACAATGCGTTCCATTCCCTTGGGTTCTTTTCAATTAGCTTTTTAATGATGTCTAACAAAATTTTATTTGTGGATTTGGCTAACCCATTCCCCTGAGGATAATAATTTGAAGAGAACTTTAAAACAATTCCATGTTTAAACACCCATTTCGAAAAGTTTAAAGAAGAAAAAGCAGGGCCATTGTCACACACCAGCGAATAAGGAACTCCAAACCTGGTGATGATGTTCTCTTCAAGAAACTTGATGACTACCTTAGTGGTGGAGAATTTGCAACATGCGACTTCAGTCCACCTGGTAGAGTAATCGATCACTGTCAATATGAATTTGTGTCCTGCAGATGATGGAGGATTTATGACTCCAATGAAATCCAAGCCTCACTGTACAAATGGCATGGACTCAATAACTAGTTGTAGCGGATTAGCTTGATTTCTTCCCTTATCTGTTGTAACTTGACAAATTTGACATCTTCTGATGTGATGCTCCGTGTCTCTAAACATAGTAGGCCAATAATAACTTGCTTTCAATATTTTGTGTTGTGGCTAAATGGGAACCATGAATAGTCCCATACTTATCATGCAGTTCTAGCAACACCTTGTCCACTTCATCCCTATTTAAACATCTCAAATAAATCCCCTCATGGTTCTTCTTGAATAGAAGACCTCTTTATATCATATGCTTTTGTGATTTGATCTTCAAAGCTCTTCTCTATGAGGATTTCATCTTGCTTGGGTATTTCCCTGATATTAGAAAAGTACTTAAATCATCGTACCATCTTGATGCATCACTTGTATTTAGCATGTACTGCTGCTTTATTAGATTTGGGTTTGCATTAGCTATGGTTTGTACTAAAGACTGTCCTTTGACTAGCTTCATCGGTATGATTTCCATGTCAAACTCCTGCAAAGTGGTGATCCACTTAGCTCTCTTCTCTCCAAGTTCATTTTGCATTAGTAGCATCTTTACTATTGCGTCAGGTACCACAGCTTTAACTTGACTGCATAGGATGTAGTGCCTAAACTTTTTTACTGTCCTCACTAGTGCGAATGCTTGTCTTCCCATGTCTAGGTACTTCAGTTGTGCATCCTTCATAGGTGCACTCATAAAAGTGATAGGCTTTTCTTCATTATCTTTTCCTTTCTGCGTCAATATAGCTGCAAGCGAATGTGAGGATGCAAATGAGTAAATGTAGAATGGTTTGGTGTAGTCTGGGCTTGTCAACACAGGAGCATCAGAAATAGCCCCTTTGATATCTTCATATGCGGCCTTGGCTATTGGTGTCCACTTTATCACCGCATCCTTTTTCAACATAGTGTTCAAGGGTTGTACGATCTCTGCAAATCCTGTAATGAACTTCTTGACGAAGTTAATTTTACTTAAAAATGATTTTAATTCCTTTCTAGTGTTTGGTAACTGTAATTTCTTTACGCCTTCTATTCTATCAGGATCAATGGATATACCATTCTTAGAAATGACATGCCCTAGCAATTTACCTTCTGTTATGCCAAATACACATCTTTTAGGGTTGAGAGAAATTCCATACCTCTCACATCTCTTGAGTATTCTTCTTAAATCTTCGGCATGAGTAGCCGCATCTTTAGAATACACAGTTAGATCATCCATGTAGATTACAATACATTTACCTATCAATCCATGGAATGCAATGTCCATGGCCCGCTGAAATGTGGCACCTGCATTGATTAGACCAAATGACATTCTTCTATATGCAAAATTACCCCATTTACTAGTAAAAGTGGTCTTTAGTCTATCTTCCTCATTAATTAGGACCTGGTTATAGCGTGAAAACCCATCTAAAAAAGACATCATCCTGGCTCCAGTTACTGCTTGTAACACTTCATCCATGGAAGGCAGAGGATAATTATCTTTCTTAGATGCCTTACTTAGATTCCTAAAATCTACACATAACCTGATGTCCCCACTTTTCTTTCTAACGGGTATTAAGTTAGCTACCCAAGTAGAATGTCTAATAGGGAAAATTATTCAAGCGAACAGTAGTCTTTTCACTTCCTCAAATATCAATGGCTCTAGAATTGTATTTACAGGCCTTTGCTTTTGCCTAAATGGTCAGACATCTGGCCTTAATGGTATCACATGTGTTATAATGGACATGTCATATGTCTTTGAGTCTTCATATGTCCATGCTATTACATGTTTGTACTCCTTTAGTACATCTATGACTTCCTTTCTAATCTTCTCAGGACAAACCCTTCTGATTTGTACATTTTGGGGTTTCTATTCTGTTCCTAAGTTATAGGGATCGCATTTACCTCCTTCTATTTTAGGCAAGTCCCTCTGTTTCACTACCCCGTTAAAATCAAAGATTTGTTCTAACTCTACTACCCCCTTTAGCAAGAAATTACTCTTTAGGTGGATGATGTCTTCTTTATCCCAAGACACCTGAGGCCTCTCCTGTTCATCAATAATTTGGGTCTCAAATACTTTGTTGCAAGTTAGAAAATCTACAATTTGCTGGTCCCCCTTAAATACCTGAAAGTGAGTTACATTATCTAGCACACTGGGCACATTTACTAATTCTACATCAAATCTTTTCAATCCAGATAGTGTTAAAGGCTCTAAAGTGCTAGCAGCAACAGCTAGCACATCATGTCTGTGGTTCTGTTCCCTAGGAATATGCTCTATATTGAAAGCATCAAATGACTCTATTAAATTCCATACCCTATGCCTATAACAAACCATTCTGTTATAATTGTAGGCATATAATTTCCTCACCTGCCTGACTACTAGCTCAGAGTCTGAAAATACTCTGATCATTCTTACTCTCTTCTTAATAGCCATGACTAGCCCATAAATTAAAGCTTCATATTTATCAACATTGTTAGTACAAGCAAACTGTAACCTATATGCTACTAGATATGATTTACCATGAGGATCTATGAGTTCTACACCTGCACCTGCACCCTATTTAGACTTAGACCCATCACATTTTAAGGTCCACATGTCGTTCTTATTGACTTTTTCCTTTGACATGTCTTTCTCTGTCTACCACATGTGCGGTGTCACCTTGTTTATCCATATGCAATACATTCTAACTTACTTGTTCATTTACCTTCTTAGTGTGCAAATCTGAAGGACAAATATCTTTGCTTGAACTTTCTCCTAACTCTGGAGTTTCTGCATCTATGGGGTTCTGAAAGTACCTCTCAAGTTGACTAGGACTCACCCTTTCTTCATGAAATTCCCACTCCTTTGTGCATTTTAGGTACTAATACTCAATAATGTCTCTGCACATCCCACACTTCTCTTCAGAATGTGGCTTATCATGAACTCTACACCTATCTTTGCATAACTTGCACTGGACTGACATAATTAGTTCCATGCACTTTTCTATTTCTTGTCTGATGACCCGACTAAAGTTACTCAGTGCATTATTTTCTTCATCAGAGGAGTTCCCATCAGACTCAATAAATAAAGTTGTCTCCCTACTAACAAGTCTTTCTCCAAAATTTAGCATTAAGATTTCTTCAATCTGTACCCCTTTGTTAGTAACCCTGTAAACATCGGGTTCAATAGAAGCATACAATATTTCATTCGTCCTATTGTACTCTGTGATCATATGCTTCATCCTAGGTTCAGCCTCTATTCTTATTTGATTAGGCACACCTCTCCAAGGTAACCACATGTGTGAGAAGTTAGTGGCCATATATGCATTCAGTGTTTTAGACCAATCTCTGCTTAATAACATCCCATAATTTGCAGGTATGTCAACTACTTGGATGTCAATGAACTAACTTACCCTGGGGTCTGAGGCTAACTGCATCTGAATATAAATTAGCTCTCCTATCACATTAACTTCGGTCTTATCTAACTGGGAGACAACTTTGGCAGACTTGGTGGGAGTCAGACCTAAGGTTTTACATATACCCAGAGGCATCACATTGGCTGAGGCACCCGAATCCACCATACAATTATGTATTTTCCACATAATCTAATAGTTAACAAGAAGGGAGGAGTATCCTTCTTATCAGCATACATTACTACATTTGTGTTAGATGGCTGCTCAACTTTCTTACTTTTGTCCTTTGGATGTCCCTCTCTACTAAGGACACCTATCTCATTAGAAGTCTCTCCTGTTACAGATGTATCCAAAGATTTTATAAAGGCATGTCTAACCTCTGGGCATTTTAGCAGTTTGTACAAAGGTACATTGACCTTGATTTTCTTAATTTCTTCTAATAGATAGCTCATTAGTCCCACTATTTCTGTTATCTCAGTTTTATTTGTCTGGACCCCCTGAGTCACTATTCCATTATTTGCATTCAATATAGCAGGATTGTTGCTAGCATTCTGGTCTGGGGGGTGTTGAAATTGTTAGGAGGAATAGAAGTGGTGAAAGGACCCCCTAGCCTAGTGTTATTTCTAAGATTATAAGTATGATTCCTATTAGATTGCTGGAAGGCCTGAACTTCCTCTATCTCATGCAACACCTCATTTTCAGTTTCAAATGGAAACTGAAAAGCATTCAACACTAAGGCTATCTCAAGATATAGGTTTTCACAATAATAGGCTTCATCCTCAAACAATTGGTCATCTTCCTCTTCTCTAAATGTGAAAGTCTCTAAAACTAGAGCAGTATCATACCTTGAGGGTACTTGTTAGATCTAGGGCACATAATTGAGAGGGGGGGTGAATCAGTTGTGCAAAAAACTTACTTCTACTTGAAACAATTGATTCTTCTTTATTATTTAATAGCATATCAATTAACCATTCATGAAAGCAGAAAGCATAAACACTAGAGCAGATAAACATCAACACATTAGACACCAAGATTTTTGACGTGAAAAAATTGGTTAAGGGAAAAACCACGGGGTGATTAACCCAAGGATTATTCTCTGTTAGAAGAATAAGATGAAATGAATGGCACATGCCAATTAGGGCTCATTGCCCGAGCACACTGCTCACAAGGAGGCACACTGCCTACAAAGAGACAAACTGTCTACAAGAACATAAGGATCACAACCTTGAACTGGAGAATGACATCTTCACCATGTCTAGATCAGTTCCATTTAAGCCCAAAACACTTCTGCTCTGCCTTTCGCTCTTTCGCTATACCACACTCATCTTCACACAACTCACACTTTGAAATGAACTCACAAACCTTTATTTATACAAGACATCAGCTTAGGAACAATCATCTAAGTTGGCAATCAACCATAAGAACATCCGCAGGATGAATAACACATCCGGTCGGCCACCACAAGAACATTTGCAAGATGAACAACTCATCCGGTCAGCTAGTCTGAACAAGAACTTCATTCGGAAGAATATCTTCAATTCCAGGCTCTACCACTAATGTGGATCAACAATACAACCTCAACATGATCCAAGAACCTTCACAAGCCTGCCTGAATGACCAGGTACATCCGCACTTCCTCTACTCACTAGAATCTCTTCTCTTCCTCATCTGGAACTTCAAGAACACAGTCTATCGCCACTGTCATACTGCTAGAGGTGCTTTCGGACCTCCAAACCACATACCAATCGAGATGACACATTACAAGGACATCCCAAACACTCTATCTAATTCGTAGAACAGGACAATGCACTTCCAGATCTTACCAGACCTTTTTGTAACACTCTGTCACTTCGGAGCATCTCTCAAAACTGGTTCCACTTGATCGATCACAACTTCTTCACATCTTCATGCAGATCTCTGAAATCTTAACTGGATCATCTCAAGACTCATATCTACAAACCCTTTAATCTGCATCTTCTGAATCACAACCTATTGAGTACTTCTACCTTCTTCTCATCACTATTTTTCACTGTTCTAGAATGAGACTAACTTTCTCAATATCCTCAGCACACAGCTCATCCAATCCTTCTTGTCAAAGCAATATGAGTATGTTGACATCAATGACAACACTAGTTCACCTCATACTTGCAACAATCTCCCCCTTTGTCATGGATGGCAACATATGATGTGAAAAACTATCAAGAAAAGAACTTCTCCTTTCTATCACAGCTCCCCCTATCAACAACAACTCTTCACATGTCTTCTCTTCCTTTACTACTCCCCCTTTGATCATCAACCACTTGTTTTTCACATGTCTTCTCTCCCCCTTTGACATCAATGGCAAAGGGCTCATACTTGCAATTCTAAAACATCAGAATCATACCAGCTGCTCCCCCTTAGTAGCAGCTCCCCATCATCAATCTGGATCACAAGATATGACTATGATATCCACCGGACTGATGCACATCAGTGCATCCTAGTTCATCACCGGAAGGGCCATGACCCCTAACTTCTCTCAGAGATACTCAAAAGAGTCCTTGGGAAGAGGTTTAGTAAATATATCTGCAATCTGATCCTTGGAGGGTACATACTCCAATCTGACTTCTTCCTTGTTCACTTGTTCTCTCAAAAAGTGAAACTTGATAGATATGTGCTTAGTCTTAGAATGCAATACCAGATTCTTAGAAATATTAATTGCACTTGAATTATCACAGAAAATTGTGATAGGTTCCTTATATTCAACTTTAATGTCTCTTAGCATCTACTTCATCCATAAGATTTGAGTGCAACTACCTGCTGCTGCAATGTATTCTGCTTCAGTTGTAGACAGAGATATTGCATCTTGTTTCTTGCTTAGCCAAGAAACCAATCTCTTTCCCAAAAAGAATGCTCCACCATTGGTTCTCTTCTGGTCATCCACATCTCCTGCCCAATCTGCATTTATGTAAGCATGAAGAGAGAAATCATGATCTCTAGGATACCACAAACCATACTCCACTGTCCCTTTTAGATATCTAAAAATTCTCTTGAAAGCCATAACATGAAATTCTCTAGGATCGGCCTGAAATCTTGCCATAAGACCAACAACCTGCATTATATCTGGTCTAGTTTGAGTGAGATACAACAATCCACCAATCATTGATCTATACTTGGTCTGATCTGCCTTCGGAGAGTCATCATCTTTGCTCAACTTACATCCGGTTCCCATAGGAGTGTTCATTGGATTTGAGTCTTCCATACCAAATTTCCTCAACAATTCTATCACATATTTAGTCTGAGAAATGAAGATGCCTTTCTTTGCTTGAGTAATTTGTAGATCCAAGAAGAAATTCATTTCACCAAGCATAGACATTTCAAACTCACTTTTCATCTGATTTGCAAAAGTTTTGCACATATTATCTCTTCCTCCAAAAATGATATCATCCACAAACACTTCAATAATCAAAATGTTTTCATGATCAATTTTGAAATATAAGTTACTATCAGCAGTACCTTTGTTGAATCCAATCTACAGAAGATGCTTATCCAACCTTTCATACCATGCTCTTGGGGCTTGCTTCAATCCATACAATGCTTTCTTCAACTTGCAGACCATATCATCATTATCAAACAATTGAAATCCATCCGGTTGTTCAATGTAAACTTCTTCTTCCAGATCACCATTTAGGAAGGCAGACTTGACATCCATCTGATATACCTTGAAGTCTTTGAAGGCAACAAATGCAAGAAATAATCTGACTGCTTCAATTCTTGCCACCGGAGCAAAGGTCTCTTCAAAATCAATTCCTTCTATTTGAGAGTAGCCTTTGCAAACCAATCTAGCTTTGTTTCTGATTACTTCACCAACTTCATTCAGTTTGTTCCAGAAAACCCATTTGGTTCCAATCACATTCTTGTCTCTAGGTCTGGGAACAAGATCCCAAGTATGATTTTTCTCAATTTGCATCAATTCTTCCTCCATTGCTTTGGTCCAGTTTTCATCATTGCAAGCTTCATTAACTGTCTTAGGTTCAATCTTTGAAATCAGATAGTATTCATTTGAATCTTGAGAAATTCTTCTCCTTGTTTGTACCCCTTTACTTTTGTCACCTATGATCTAATCTTCAGAGTGATTTAGAGTTACATACCTTGGAACTTTGGGAGTTTCTTGCACTACTAATTCTTGATCAGACTCATTTAGACAAACTTCTTCTTCCTGATTGACCGGATTAGTCTGGATCTAAATTTTAGAGGAGGATGGAGCTCCTTGCACCAGAGGATCATTCTGATCATCTTCATCACATTCATAGAATCTTGAGGGCTTCTCCATTCCTTCATCAACCTTCACATTTGTACTTTCTATCATCTTTCTCAATCTCTTATTGTAACACCGATATGCTTTGCTTTGAGTGGAGTAACCCAATAAAATTCCTTCATCACTTCTAGCATCAAACTTTCCTAAATCTTCATCTCATTTGATATAACATTTGCTACCAAATACTCTGAAGTATCTCACAGTAGGAGTTACACCAAACCAAAGTTCATAAGGAGCCTTACCGGTGTTGCTTCTGATTTGAACTCGGTTAAGAGTGTAGATTGCAGTGCTGATAGCTTCTCTCCAAAACATCTGAGGAACATTTGCTTCATCATCATTGTCTTGGAAGCTTCTTGGATGGTCCAGTTCTTTCTCTTAACTACTCCATTCTACTGTGGAGTCCTAGGAGCAGACAGCTGTCTCTTTATGCCATGCTTCTCACAAAAGTCTATGAATTCATCGGATGTGAATTCACCACCTCTATCTGACCTTAGACACTTCAGTTTCAATCTGGTTTGATTCTCTACCATAGCTTTGAAGATTTTGAACTTCTCAAGGGCTTCTAATTTCTTTTTTAGGAAGGTAACCCACATCATCCGGGAATGGTCATCAATTAGCAAAATGAAATATCTATCACTTGCATACTCTTGATTCTTGTCGGACCACAGAGATCAGTATGTACTAATTCCAACAATTTGGTAGTGGACTCATCTTTGCTTTTGAAAGAGACTCTGTTCTATTTTCCTAGCTGACATTCTTTGTATAAACTATTTGTAGGTTTCACCAATTTAGGAAGATCTCTTATAGCCTAAGTATTGCTTATCTTGATGATGTTATCAAAATTGACATGGCACATCCTTCTATGCCATAACCAACTCTGATCAACTTGAACAAACAGACAACTTTTATTAGAACCAACTAGATGGAAGATATTACCTTTTGTTTGAGTACCAGATGCAATTTCAGTTTCAGAGCTTGTAAAGATTCTGCATCTTCCATTCTTGAACCAGAGATCATAGCCTTTATCCACCAACTGACCAACACTGAGAAGATTGTGCTTCAATCCTTCAACATATAGTACATTACCAATTTTGCTCTTTCCATCAAAAGAAATAGTTCCCCTACCTCTGATTCTACCAGTAGAATTGTCACCAAACTTTACCTTTCCTCCTTCATACTTTTCCAAATCTAAGAACTTGTTCTTGTCACCAGTCATATGGTGACAGCATCCCTGTCAATACCCCAATCATCCTTTTCTTCAATTTGGGCAGCCAAAGCTCTTTCTACAACCTTATGATTGACAGATTCAGAGGATATTGAATCTTCTACCTTAATGGCAATAAACACCCATTCATTTCTGGATTTGCTTCCTATTTCTGATTCATCATCTGTTACTCCTTCATTATCATCTTCTTCATGAACATAATAGTAGTTCTTTTGAAACCTTTGTCTGTTAGCATTTGACCTTGTAGATATTTCTGGACATCTTGAGGCAAAATGACCAATCTTATTGCAATTGAAGCACTTAAAGGGTAATTTTCCTTCATACTTACTGGATCCTCTTGGCAGTCTTTTTACAATGAGGGCTTCAAGTTGAGCTATTTCTACTTCTTCCTCTTCCATGTCTCTTCTTGCTTGATCATACCATGACATCTTCCTTGAAGAGTTTTCTCCTGGATCAAATCTCTGTTTGCCTTTCACATAGGCACTAGCTTTGAAAGCAGATTCAGTCTTGGGGGGATCATCTCCAAACTCGGTCACTTCAAATGCAGCTAGTTTACCAGCCAATTGCTCTCTTGTGACAGTTGTGTAGGCTCTAAATTCATCAATGGCAGCAACCTTGATTTTGTAGGCAGCAGGAAGAGATCTGAGAATTTTGCAAATAATCTCATTTCATCCAGAGTCCCACTAGCATTTCTAATTCCACATACTAGCTCATTCACTCTTGGCATAAAGGTAGTGATATTTTCATCATCTCTCATCTTTAATCTTTCAAATTTCCCTTTCAAACTTTGCAACCTTGCACTCTTGACAAACTCATCTCCTTCATACAGAAGTTCTAGTTTAGTCCAGATCTCATATGCAGGTGGTAGGTCAATAACATTTGAGAGATCTAAGTCATCCAATGCACTTAGAAGAGCTTCCTTGGTCTGCAAATTGTTTTTAGCATCTGTGATTTCATTCAGAGTTATTAGACCACCCTGTGGAGGTACATATGGTTTTGAGACCATGGCCAAGTATGCTTTTCCCATACACTCCAAGTGACATTTTATGCGACCTTTCTAGAGAGTGAAGTTGGTTCCATCAAACTTCAGACTATCCTTCTTGTATGATGACATCTTGGATCTCCTCAAGCGGTTAAGCTCCTTTCAGAGGAACTCAGCTCTGATACCAATTGTTAGATCTAGGGCTCACAACTGAGAGGGGGGGTGAATCAGTTGTGCAAAAAACTTACTTCTACTTGAAACACTTGATTCTTCTTTATTAATTAATAGCATATCAATTAACCATTCATGAAAGTAGAAAGTATAAACATTGGAGCAGATAAACATCAACACATTAGACACCAAGATTTTTGACGTGGAAAACCTGGTTAAGGGAAAATCCATAGGGTGATTAACCCAAGGATTATTCTCTGTTATAAGAATAAGATGAAATGAATGGCACATGCCAATTAGGGCTCACTACCCGAGCACACTGCTCATAAGGAGGCACACTGCTCATAAGGAGGCACACTGCCTACAAAGAGACACACTGTCTACAAGAACATAAGGATCACAACCTTAAACTGGAGAATGACATCTTCACCATGTCTAGATCAGTTCCATTTAAGCCCGAAACACTTCTGCTCTACCTTTCGCTCTTTTGCTATACCACACTCATCTTCACACAACTCACACTTTGAAATAAACTCACAAACCTTTATTTATACAAGACATCATCTTAGGAACAATCATCTAAGTTGGCAATCAACCATAAGAAAATCCGCAGGATGAATAACACATCCGATCAACCACCACAAGAACATTTGCAAGATGAACAACTCATCTGGTCGGCTAGTCTGAACAAGAACTTCATCTGGAAGAATATCTTCAATTCCGGGCTCTACCACTAATGCGGATCAACAACAAAACCTCAACATGATCCAAGAACCTTCACAAGCATGCCTGAATGACCAGGTACATCCGTACTTCCTCTACTCACTTGAATCTCTTCTCTTCCTTATCCGGAACTTCAAGAACACAGTCTATGGCCACTATCATACTGCTAGAGGTGCTTTTGGACCTCCAAACCACATACCAATCAAGATGACACATTACAAGGACCTCCCAAACACTCTGTCCAATCCGCAGAACAGGACAATGCACTTCCGGATCTTACCAGACCTTTTTGTAACACTCTGTCACGCCGGAGCATCTCCTGGAACCGGTTCCACTTGATCGATCACAACTTCTTCACATATTCATGCGGACCTCTAAAATCTTAACTGGATCATCTCAAGACTCATATCTACAAACCCTTTAATCTACATCCTTTGAATTGCAACCTATTGAGTACTTCTGCCTTCTTCTCATCACTATTTTTCACTGTTCTGGATTGAGACTAACTTTCTCAATATCCTCAGCACACAGCTCATCCAATCCTTCTTGTCAAAGCAATATGAGTATGTTGACATGAATGACAACACCAGTTCACCTCATACTTGCAACAGTACTATCTCATTACCTTTGGGAACTAAGAACTCAGAAGTAGGAGCCTACACATCCACATTAAAAATACTTGCTACCAGATGAAACTGTGGACAATCTAACTCAGCATGAGCATTAGTATTGTGAATTCTACACTAGTTTCTTAGTGCCACATTAGCCATTTGGATCCTTGCTATTTGTTTTTTGTCCTGGTTATCTACATTCTCAAATGGAGAAGCTAGGGTGCCATTGTTAGGTCCGGTGTTCCATGTTTTGGGATGCCTAGGTTGGTTTTGGTTTCTGTTATTGTTGCCCTAGGCTCTGTTATCAACAGCAGGTCCTCTATTCATCTGTTGTCCTTGGTTATGATTTTGATTTTGACTCTAATTTTGACCTTGATTAGAACTTTGACCTTGGTTATAACCCTGATTCTGATTATGACCCTGATTCTGATTTTGGTTATAACTGGGGCTACAGTTCTGGTTCTGACTCTGGTTATAATTTTTATTATACCCCTGGTTGTTTCTGCTATAGAAATTCTCATTTCTCAATTGTGTCACCTCAGTGGTCAATCTTCTCAAATGTGTAGTGATTTATTTGATGTCTTCCCTCTCCTCTTGTGCTTTTTCTATAAATGTATCCTGAGGTGGTGGGAAGAAAGCTTGGCCACTACTCTGACTACTATTGACAGTGTTACCAGTGTAGGGAACTATAGCTTGGATTGGGGCCAGATTATATATAGGAGCATATGTGGGGACTGGGTTTAGTGGTGGTGTATTATGTGAAGGAACCCCATTCCAAGGTTGCATTTGATTTTGCACACCGGGAGTCCCTCCATTGAGGAATGGACCATGAGTTGCCTGCCTCATTTCCTGATTTACGGAGGCTGCCTCCTTATAAGCTTTAGATACTGTATCTATGTTAGGCTTCCTCTTGACAAACATGGTAGTTAATGGATCCAAAGCCACATAATACATTGCTAGCAAGGTAACTGGGTCTACTGTGTATGGGGCTACAATCCTAGAATAAGCCTTTTGAAACCTGTCATTGAAATTATCTATCAATTTCCCCCTCACCTCTTTTAATTGTAGCCAGCTTGTGGTATAGGATGGAAGAATCTATAGGCCCTCTAAATCTAGATAGAAATGCTTCCTCCATAAGTTTCCAAGAGGAAACGTAGCCATTAGGTAGATTGACATACTAGTTAGATGCTTTTTCATTGAAGGTATAAGGAAATAACCTACAGACCACGTCTTCATGTTCTAACTGGGCTCTAAAGCAAGCCTCTTTAAATATCCTGATATGAACTTCCAGATCTTGATGTAACTGGTATTTAGGACATATTTTCTCAGGGTTCTTTGGCATTTCATGATAATCAATAAAATATATGGGCGAGTTGACACTAAAATATGCCATTGCAGGTATTTGTGCTTGACCTGGACCTATGGGAGTACCTAAGTTTCTGGGTGTACTTGGACTTCTGGGAGGACTAGGACTTCTAGAAGGACCTGAGCCAAGACCTAAGGATCTAAATGAAGAGATATCAGGACTGTCAATACTATGAGTGTTAAAAGGTGATCTAGGAGGTGTTCCAGATGAACTTCCTGTATTTGATGTTCTAGGACTCCAAATTAAACGGCCTCTACCTTGTCTCCTATCAGGCAACTGCACAAATATGTCGTCAGGATTGGCCCTAGACCTAGTCACTCTATTACTATTATGAGCCAGCTTTACTCAACTATAACTTTAACCCTTGTTGGCCCTCCTTCTAGCGCCAAAAACTATTGATGATTGTTTTTACACATTCATAACAAAAGTTAAAATTAATAAATGAACCTAACTATCTTGAAAGATACGAAGAAATCAACTAATATTACTTGATCCCAAGTTTCCTTATTGATCAAGTCTTGACCTGTTGGACCGTTCAGTAGGTTATTATGAAGCTGTAATATGCAAGGGACCTTACGTGGTTTAAAGTGGGTTCTGTGACATGCTGGACTTTAATTATGCAAACCAATACAAAGATCAACTTTCTAATCATTCCTTTGCATAAAATCTTTACTGTACCTCAAAGATTTATGTGATCTATATTCAAACATGCTTTACTTTTCAAACTATATATGAAGATTATCAAGTATCAACTCATTACTCTTAAAATTCTTCAAATGTTAGATAATCTCCTTTATATTTCAACGTTTAAGCCAAGTATTTCAAAATTGTTGGGAAAAGTTAGAGAAATTTAAACCTACCATTACTCACTATAGGATCTAAATGCTCTGTTATGTACATAGTAAGAAATACAGCAGATTTGATTAACTTAGTAGACTAAATCGTTAAATGCAAATACCCTGAGTATTTTCACGAATATCACATTCAAGATTGCAAGCTTTAAGAGGAAGTATTTTAAATGTAAGGATGGGCTAGAAGACACTCATAAAATAGATGCAGACTTCTAGATTCACTTATATTCAAAACATAGTCATACAAGATTTATAATGTAGGAATGACTCTTAGCTTTATTAATCAAACATACCAAAAAACTCACAGTGCTTTACAGATACATTAAGAAAGCTAGACATTCCATGCATTCCTTAATGTAGACAACAGGCGACCTCCTTTAAACTAAAATGTTTTACTCTAAATTCTCAGAAAGAAACTACAACTTCTGGCTAAATGCTAAAAATCCTGTGTAAAAAATTATACAAGTAGCAATGATTCTTATATAGAATTTGGATTCTCCTCCTTGCTATGGTTACAACTTCTATTTTGCAGTTACAACGCCTTTCTTCTGTTGCAACACCCTTTCTTCTGTTGCAACGTCTTCCTTCTCAACGAATGTTCCTAGAATATAAATTACAAACAAGATTCCCACTTTATCCTACTTTTTCCTGCCAAAACTCTTCATTTGGTTTCTTTTCAAAATTCCTTATTCCTAATTGCTTTTCTCCTCATTTCTCTTGTATTTTCTAAAGTTATCAATTACACCTTGTATGAAGATGCAGTCCCCTCCTGGACTCTTTGCAAAAATAAATTCTTGCATCATCACCCTTTCTTTCAATTCTTTCTCTCTGTCCTCTAAGCCCCCTGTTCTTTTCTTGTACTTGTTCATCTTGACTCTTTCTTCCATCAGTGTACCCATTATTTGTTTGTTGAGTATTGCATCTGGATTCTCTATATAGGGTGTGAAAATGGCCCTAAACTCTATTAATGCTCTCTCTAAGTCATATGCTCGTACCTCTGCACATTCATGTTGTATAAGTCTTTCTATGATCTTCTTATGCATTTTTATCATCTCCTCTATTTTCTCTTCTAACTCCTGTGCAACCGTTGCATAACTTTTGAGGATATTTTCCTCAAATCTTAATTCCATGATTACCCTTGGTAATCCATTCGCCAGTGCAACTGTGAGTGCTCCTTCATGAATTAATTCATCTACTCTTTTCTCCATTTCTACCAGCTGTCCAACCTCAGATCTGCATTCCTCTTTTCTTGTTTCATAGCCATGTATGAGCATCATACATTTATTCTTCTCTTCTGTAGCTACCCTCCAGTTGTCCACAACTTCACTGATTGTTTGTTCCCCTTCTTGTATGAAATCAGTAAACCATTCATCAAAAATATTAGCTTTAAATCTCTTATTTTCCATATCTTTTATTTCCTCTTTGGACACTATTGCCACATTCGTAGGTAAGTCGGGGACTGCAGTATTGAGATCAAATAGCCCTCTAATGAATTGTTGGAGCTGTACAATGTGTCCCTTTAGATGCTCTAGTTTGTTTTTGTCTTTTTTCAGGATACCAGCTATTACCTGGTGTAGTTAGGGTAAAATTGCAAATTAGGGCAAATGAATAAACAACAATGATAAAACCCTAGCAATGCACAATGAAGCACAAGACAACATGAAAATCAAAATAACAAATATAAATGCAAACCGATCTCTACGCTATGCTTGATTTATCTCCATTGCTCTTCTCCACCTCGCATGAGCATGCAAGATTTTGAAGGATTATTGTTGGAGGAATGTTGGGTGCTCATTTCTGTAGCATAACATTAAGATGAAGATGATAGAATGAATGATAGATGAAGGATGCAAAGGCTCTAATGATATTTCGACAGCATGTGGATACTTGAGAATCAATGCATCTTAGAAAATTTGACAGAATAATGGTACTTGAGGCTCAATGCATGCTTTAGATAATTTGGCAGAATAATGTTACTTGAAGCTCCATGCATGCTAATGGCTTGTGAGGGTGTTGATTTATAGAAAAGGCTTGGTTCCAATGGACGGCTGAGATTAAAAAGCTAATTGATTGATGTGGACGGCTAGGATTGATTCGGTTATCCCACTCTTCAAGGGAGTTGTAGTCATTTGACAAGTGTCAAGGAGAATAGGGCTCATGTGTGCTTGTGTACATAAAAAGTACTACATATGAAAGATATTAAATAAAAGGCTATAGTACTACTTATCTTTTTTAAATGAAAGAGGCACACATGTCGGCTAAATTTATTTAATTAATTGGAAAGTCGGCTTATAATGAAATGTGAGAACTTAATTCAAATAAAATATTTGAATTAGTTGGGATATGAGTTGGATATTAATTAAATAAAATTTATTTAATTAATTGGATAGTGGGATTAGGATATGATGTGGAAATTAATTAAATAAATAAAATGTATTTAATTAATTAGAAAGTGGGATTATGTATGTGAAATTAATTAAATAAATAAAATTTATTTAATTAATTGGCTAAGTGGGATAAGGATGGGATTAAGATGGGATTTTAATTAAATAAATAAAATTTATTTAATTAATTGGCTTAATGGGATAAGTGGGATTAAGAGTGGGATTTAGGACAAAATGCTACGTGATGTCTAAGTGATGTTTTTAACAAGGTGTTGCAAGACATGGACAAAGTTGGGACAAATTTAGGTGTCTACATTTTGCCCCTCTTTGACATGATGTTCGAGATGATAAGCTTTATGTCGAGTAACATCATTTCAAAGAAGCTAAGGTATGGATAATTGATAGGGATGATGATGATGATGTAAGGATATGATGAGGATGATGATGATAATGGAAAGATATGATGATGATGCCCCCTCGAGAGGATAGGCGGGTTGGACAAACACGGGTAGGCTCTCGAAAGAAGGGATTGGCTAAGAAAGAAAGATAAGGGGATAGATAGAAGAAATGGAGATGTGTTACGCTGCAATGAAAGTGAGCAACCATGATGTTTGATATAGCACTAGACATTATGCACCAAGGTATAAGGCCCAGGGTGACGTTGTGTCTTGTGCCCCAGCATAATACAACCTTGTCTGGATACAAGATATGAATATTAGCTAGATTGATACCGATGTGATACAAATGCAAGATAAAAATGATAACACACACAAGCAAGCAAGCAAGCATGCACAAATGATTCAAAAACAAACAAGGTATTGCCCCTGTCAAGCTGTAAACCAATGATTAATTGCTAATTGTTTTGTTGATGATAGTTGAGAGTGTTGTCATTGCGGGGAAAGCTATATCCCTAGATCAACACAAGCTTGTTTGCTGAGTTGGTTGGCTGATTGGTTAATTGCTTTGGCTTACAACAACGCTAGGATCAAGACCATTGATTGCGTTTGGATAACTTGGCTTGATTGATTAACTTGATTGGTATGGCTTAAGGATGACTTCCATTTGGATCATTGCTTTGAATGATTTGAAGATGATGAAATGATGGATGAAGATTGATTTGATGAAATGTTGATGATGGGATGATATGTGGTGGATTGAGCTACTTTTGAGTTGTTGAAGTGATTGGATTTATTCTGATTGGAGTTGATGTGATTGAGTTGATTTGCTTTAGTGTTGATGTTGATGATTGATAAGATTTATTTTGATAGTTGGCTTGATGTGCTTTGGTTGTGATGTTTGTTGTGGCTGGGTTGATTGTTGTGATGATTGGATTGTTTTGAATGATGATAGTGATGGTGTGATGATTGGAGTGTCCACTCAATCTAAGCATAAGCAAGTGTTCTCAGTGTGCTCAAAGGATGTAAAACAAACAAGGTATTACCCTTGTCAAGTCATAAACCAATGATTGATTGTTTCATTGATGATGATGATAGTGTTGTCATTGTGGGGAAAGCTATATCCCTAGATCAACACAAGGATGTGGGAACGCTATATCCCATTGATGATGATTGATGATGATTGATTTAGTTTATGACAAGATCAAGATCAAAAACTTGTTGATTTGATTTGATAATGTTCTTTGATTGATTAGCTTGCTTGATATGGATTAATGTGACTTGGATTTAAGATCATTGCTTAGATTGATTTGATTAGAAAAAGTGATTGATTGAAATGGATGAATGAATGTTATTGATATGAAGAATTAACAATGATGATGATGATTTGATTTTGATTGAATGTTGATGGAGTGGATTGTTTTGGATTGATGATGATTGGTTTTATTACTTGGATTTTTCATTGGATAGTTGATTTTTTTTGGATTTTTTGACATATTTTGATTTTTTTATGTTTTTTTGGGATATTTTGATTTTTTTATATTTTTTTGGGATATTTTGATTTTTTTGTGTTTTTGAATGTTTTGGAACATCAATGGATTTACAATTTGGGTAGCCTTGAGCTTGATACCAATGACAAGGGAGAAAACCAAGTCTAGGTGCAAGGATGGATGTAGGATGGATGGATAAAAGGATGGGTGATAGTAAATGGGATGGAAGGCTCATGATAAATGGGTGGATAAAGGGATATGCAATATAAGAGATGGATGCTTGCCTCATGATAAACGGATAGGTAGGCTATAGTGGAAAGCTCATCATAAACAGATGGGGATAAGCTATAAGATGGAAAGCTCATGATAAGGATACGCCATAGTGGATGGATCATAAGGGAGCTAGGATGTGATCTCCAAAGGCTATGTTGCATAGGAAGAATAACTTGCCCCCATTCTAGGTGGTAATGCTTAGGATTTTTCATGACAATGCTTAGGACCATGGGATGACATGATGGATTGGATTTGGATGCCAAAGCATATGATAGGTTGACATGATGGATTGGTTTAAATGGGATAGATAAATGATCAATGGATAGGCCTTGGTTTGGAAAGAAGGTATATCAATAAATATCAAACATGTTTCAACATTTTGCCCCTATGTCTTCATCAAGATCAAAAGGAGGAAAGGGAGGATAAATGGGCTCAATAGGATAGGCATGTTTATGTAATGGCTAAGGATGGTAGGATGGTATATGATAGGTTGGATGAGACAATGTTCCCCCAAGTGTAAGTGACATAGAAGATCAACCTACACATGACGCCTATTTGCTAGGTTTTCATTATGGTACTTATCCAAGGCACATGTTTACCAGGTTTTCACCATTGGATAAAGGGATTTCTCTTTACTTTTTTTTTTTATGGGATGACAATTACACATGGCGCTTGTTTGCCAGGTTTTCACCATGGTAATGGATAGGAGGGACTCAAGTGGCTAGTTCAATGGATGTTGGTAGTCCCATTAGAGATGAATGTCCTCGCATGGACCATGTCATTATGCTCATAGATGTTGATAAGGGATTGTGTCGATTGGAGATGGATTAGGTAGATAGTAGATTATGATGTGGATTGTGGAAGGTTCATGCAAGGATGGATGGATAAAAGGCTTATGCAAAAGCATGGACCACAGGAAGGTGCTGGGGAAGATTTGTAGGATGAAGGATAGGGAGATGGAGGCATGTGGGAATGTTTTGGAATGGAAGGGAACCATGACCAATGGTTGCACACACCGTGATAAACATTGAAACTTTTGGTGAGATGGTGGTGTAGGAAGCAATGGAGATGTTTGCTTAGGAGATGGTTGATGAAGTGATTTAGGAACCCACATAGATTTAGTATTTTTAGTGATTTTGCTTTGCTTCTGGGATTTTTGAAGGGAATGAAAGTTTTGGATGGAAGTAGGCTTTTGGATGGATATAGGTGGTTGGGATTCTTGAGATGTGGATGAGGATACCTCATTCGCTTTGCTAGATATTTGCTTAGGAACCCAAATCATTTTTCTTTTGGGCTTTGCATTTGGAGGTAAGGGTTTGGATGGATACTTTGATGAACTTTGCTTTGAGTTTGATTCTTTATGTCCTAAGGTATGAAGATCTTTAGGATTTTTGGTAGGATTTTTAGCTTTATAGGTAGAGGCATCAAAATTTTTTCTTTTGAATCCCATGGGGTGGGTGGAGTGGATGGAATGATTGGAAGTTTTATGCTTAAATGATGTGTGCTTTTGTTGGCCAGGATTAGGGATGTAAGGATACTTATGAATGATAGGTATGTTAGGTGTTGAAAGCAATGGTGGCAAGGTAGATGGAGGGATATTTGGAGTTGGTAAAAGTGGAGACAAAGTGGATGGTGGAAGGTGTATGGTCACATGCTTTTGACATTTATAGGATGATGGAGTTGGAATGGCAACATATGTTTTGGGTAGATGGGGGGTGTGATGGAAAGTGATAGGTTTAGGATGCATGAAGGGATTACCAACATCTTGGCCTTTTTTACCTTGGGGTGTGTATCCAAGGCCATATGAGCATGGAGGAATCTTGACATGGTTTGGCTCCAAAATACCTTGTTCATAAAGGCCTAGGCCTTTACCTTGGTAGTTCATGTTTTGGAGGATGCGATTGACTATGGGACTAGATGTGTTTTGAGAACTAGACTTGAGCTCTTTATTGGATGGAGAAGGTGAAGTGGAGGACAAAGGTTTGATGCAGAGGCATCCACACTATAACATTCGCATATAGCATGAATGTCTGCAGACCAACCTCATCATCATCATCTTCGCCATCATCATCATATTCCCTAAAACTACCAACATCATCATATTTCGGCTTTACTCTGTCAGCATCATGTTTCCGAAAACCAACAGCATCATCATATTGCGGACACTCGCAATCATCCTCCTGCCGACTACTATTCACCTCCTCCGCTTTCCTCCTAACATCATCATCATGATGTTCAGCGGACGCACACATCCTCCGGTTGCACTGTTCATCGGGCTCCGAACTCTAACGTCTTCATCATGATCTTCAACACTACCTTCGTCAGCAGGATATTCAACATCCGGTGGCTCCAAATATCCTGATGACGTTCACCTTCAGCACCTTGCCTTCGACGCTCCGCTACCCGACGACACAAACAACAGCATCATGATATAATTTATCCAGTTCTCTTCGAAACCTCCTGATGATGATGTTAACACAACTTCCTGCCACGGACTTCTGCCGATACCTTAGCACCTTAACGATGGCAGGATAAACTCGCGCAGGGGGGATATCTCAATATCCTGATGACAATGACGTCATATCCTGATGACGATGACGTCACCCGATATCCTGATGACCTTCTCAATACTTAGTCAAAAACACGAACTTTCTCTCCCGCATCTACTCGCGATATGCGGATGTTTGGCACTCCCAATATGATGATCCTGATGCCGATACGCTCCTCGGCTCCTCCTGCTGATGATCACCCCGACGAACTCGCACTTCATGCACTCGAAAACATCATGCTCTCCTTCACTTATCCGGATGATGATGCCTAACCCGACTGCAGGATATTTGCAGAAATATCCTGATGATGCTGTTTTCGCGAACTTCTTCACTTAGCGAAATCTCTCTTCGCCGATCCACCAGGGATGACCCGATCCCGTCTCAGGGTGATCTTCCAACTCAAACTTCTCAACTTGACCTAGCACATGAGGATGCTAGGGTCTTCAACATCTCTTGACCGCGTTCCTGCACACCTGCATGCAAACAAACAAACTACTACCTACCCTAATGTACACTACCATTCCACCGATCAGTCAGATCAACCGGTGGAATGGATCAGGAAATCCATGCAACCACTCAAACCAGCAAATTGATCAAGCAATGGAATGCAACAGAGGATGAACACAAACAGGAAAACTTTATTCAATTTCAAAAGATGCAACTACAATATGATGTTCCTCTCGCTCTGTCTCACTCTCGCAAAGTCTGATCGATGATATCTGTCTGTCTCTCTAATATCAAACGATCCTCATGCTTATATAGATTTGCCTACGAGTACTACTGACCCGACTCCAAGCGGCTGGGAACTCTCCAGGCGGCTGGGAGATCCCACCGAACATACATCATGACAGCTGTTATAACTAACTAGCTAAAAATAGCAAAAGCCCGGTCAGCATGATCTTATCCTGATCAGCATGACCTTATTACATGCAACTGGTCTTAACAGACCTTCTTGGAATCATAAACAAGACCTAAACTACTAACTGCCTCATGAAGGCCAGCTGTTATGTAGGTGCTCCTGCACCATACTCCCCAAAAGAAAAGAACTCATGTCCCATGAGTTTAGCATGTGGAAGTCCTCCACCTCTACACCTTGCTTTGTCAATAGTCTGACCTGCTCCAGCTTTATCTGCTGCTGTCTCTTGGCTTCTCCAAGACTTCTGAACTGTAACTTGCTTTCTGGCAAGTAAATCATCATGCCTGTTGATGTAGGCCTTCTTCTCACATACCCTGTGTTTGTCAGGTTGCCTAACCAGAACCTCTGGCTGAACTACCTCTTAAACTTCTGAAGTGTTCAAGTCTATCTTCCTTTCAACTCTTATAGGACAAACAATAGTCCCAACTATGACAACATCCTTGTCATTCTTCTGAACTGGTGGCTGTTTGCACCCCTGTTTCTGAACCTGCTGCTGACCTCTGTCAGTCACAACTGAAACTTTCTTCAGCTTGTTGTCTGTAACAATTCCCTCTCCTGCAGTATCCTGAACTGCCTTTGTGCCTGCTCCTCTAGGCATCTGCACAAACTCCTTCTTTCCCATTAAAATGAGTTGTGCTGCCTTCTGTACTGCAGCTTTTGCCTGCAATGGCATCAACTTGATAATCTTCCCATCCTTCCTGATGGTGTAGGTATTAGCATACCCATCATACAGTACCCTTCTGTCAAATTGCCATGGTCTACCCAACAGTAGGTGACAACATTCCATAGGCAATATATCACACAAAATTCTATCATGATATGGTCCAATCTGGAAATCCACATATGCCTGTTCAGAGACAAAAAGTGATTGCCTATCACTCACCCAAGATGCCTTGTAAGGGTGTGGATGTGGAATCCTTTCCAGCTTCAGTTTATCCACCATTTCCTGAGATACCATGTTGTCTGTTGAACCAGTATCAATGACAACTTTACATACCTTACCTTTGCTCTTACATGTGGTTTTGAAAAGAGCTCTTCTTTGTATCATATCCTTTGATGCCTGCAAACTAATTCTTCTTAACATCAGTGATTCTCCACTCTCTAGATAGCCAAAATTCTCAGGACCTCTGTTTGAACTCTGTGCACTTTCTTCTTCCTTCTCTTCTTGTACCAATTGTACTCTCTTATCACTTGTTCTATCATTTCTGGATGATGAACCTTTGTTTTCTGGACATTTGAAAGATGGATGACCAAACTCTCCACAGGTGTAACACTTTCCTGAAAATGCAGTAGAACCTCTACCACCTCCAAATCTTCCTCTATTACCTTTCCATCCACCTCTGAAATCAGACTGTCCCTGTCCTTTACCAGTGTCTTCTTGAACCTCATTGGTTTGCTTTTGTGCAGGGGCTGCTCCTCTTCCCCTATTGTTTCCTCTTCCTCTCATGGACTTCTCATGTCCTCTATTCATCTTTTCTTCAATCCTGATTGCCATTTGATAACAATCCTCCACATTCTTAGGGTTAGCTAACACTAACTCATCCTGTATGTTAAACCTCAAACCAGCCAAGTACCTAGCCACCTTTTCTACCTCATTCTCATGATGACCAGATCTCATACTCAACAGATAAAATTCCTCAGTATATGATTTCACATCCCTGTCTTTCTGCTTTAAAAATTGCAGCTTCTTAAACATCTGGATTTCATAATCCCTTGGCAAGAATTTCCCCTTGATCCTTGCTACCATCTTATCCCAAGAAGTGATCTTAGACTTCCCTTGCTTCCTTCTCTCAGATTGTACATAATCCCACCATACCAAAGCATGACCTCCTAACTTGGTCTTTGCAATTTTTACCTTCTGATCCTCAGCAACATCTTCACATTCAAAGTGATTATCCAGTGCAGCAATCCAATCCAACAACTCATCTTCATTCAAGCTTCCAGTATATTTGGAAACATCAACCTTTACCTTAGGTTTTTCACTCTGCACTGCCTTTAACAGTTTTGCCAGTCTCTGGTCTTCAGCATCCAGATCTTCAGCTACCTCTTCATACTCTTCAACAGTATCTGCATCTTCTTCAGACTCACTGTCTTCCACTTCCCTCTTTTTGTTCTTTTCCAGGGCTGTCAGCCTGGCTTGAAGTGCTTCAGCAAGCTCCTTCATCTTCCTCATCTCTCTAGCATGTTTCTCCTTCATCTCCTGCAATTCCCTTGCAGTACCACTACCTTTAGGAGGCATTTTGTCAACCTCACAATCAACACACAACACACACAATTCCACTCTACCTCTACCTCTGCCCTGTCGGTGACAGAATCAACACACAACAGCCCAGACCCTTTGCTGAGCTCTGATACCACTATGATGCAGAGGCATCCACACTATAACATTCGCATATAGCATGAATGTCTTCAGACCAACCTCATCATCATCATCTTCGCCATCATCATCATATTCCCTAAAACTACCAACATCATCATATTTCGGCTTTACTCTGTCAGCATCATGTTTCCGAAAACCAACAGCATCATCATATTGCGGACACTCGCAATCATCCTCCTGCCGACTACTATTCACCTCCTCCGCTTTCCTCCTAACATCATCATCATGATGTTCAGCGGACGCACACATCCTCCGGTTGCACTGTTCATCGGGCTCCGAACTCTAACGTCTTCATCATGATCTTCAACACTACCTTCGTCAGCAGGATATTCAACATCCGGTGGCTCCAAATATCCTGATGACGTTCACCTTCAGCACCTTGCCTTCGACGCTCCGCTACCCGACGACACAAACAACAGCATCATGATATAATTTATCCGGTTCTCTTCGAAACCTCCTGATGATGATGTTAACACAACTTCCTGCCACGGACTTCTGCCGATACCTTAGCACCTTAACGACGGCAGGATAAACTCGCGCAGGGGGGATATCTCAATATCCTGATGACGATGACGTCATATCCTGATGACGATGACGTCACCCGATATCCTGATGACCTTCTCAATACTTAGTCAAAAACATGAACTTTCTCTCCCGCATCTACTCGCGATATGCGGATGTTTGGCACTCCCAATATGATGATCCTGATGCCGATACGCTCCTCGGCTCCTCCTGCTGATGATCACCCTGACGAACTCGCACTTCATGCACTCGAAAACATCATGCTCTCCTTCACTTATCCGGATGATGATGCCTAACTCGATTGCAGGATATTTGCAGAAATATCCTGATGATGCTGCTTTCGCGAACTTCTTCACTTAGCGAAATCTCTCTTCGCCGATCCACCAGGGATGACCCGATCCCGTCTCAGGGTGATCTTCCAACTCAAACTTCTCAACTTGACCTAGCACATGAGGATGCTAGGGTCTTCAACATCTCTTGACCGCGTTCCTGCACACCTGCATGCAAACAAACAAACTACTACCTACCCTAATGTACACTACCATTCCACCGATCAGTCAGATCAACCGGTGGAATGGATCAGGAAATCCATGCAACCACTCAAACCAGCAAATTGATCAAGCAATGGAATGCAACAGAGGATGAACACAAACAGGAAAACTTTATTCGATTTCAAAAGATGCAACTACAATATGATGTTCCTCTCGCTCTGTCTCACTCTCGCAAAGTCTGATCGATGATATCTGTCTGTCTCTCTAATATCAAACGATCCTCATGCTTATATAGATTTGCCTACGAGTACTACTGACCCGACTCCAAGCGGCTGGGAACTCTCCAGGCGGCTGGGAGATCCCACCGAACATACATCATGACAGCTGTTATAACTAACTAGCTAAAAATAGCAAAAGCCTGGTCAGCATGATCTTATCCTGATCAGCATGACCTTATTACATGCAACTGGTCTTAACAGACCTTCTTGGAATCATAAACAAGACCTAAACTACTAACTGCCTCATGAAGGCCAGCTGTTATGTAGGTGCTCCTGCACCATACTCCCCAAAAGAAAAGAACTCATGTCCCATGAGTTTAGCATGTGGAAGTCCTCCACCTCTACACCTTGCTTTGTCAATAGTCTGACCTGCTCCAGCTTTATCTGCTGCTATCTCTTGGCTTCTCCAAGACTTCTGAACTGTAACTTGCTTTCTGGCAAGTAAATCATCATGCCTGTTGATGTAGGCCTTCTTCTCACATACCCTGTGTTTATCAGGTTGCCTAACCAGAACCTCTGGCTGAACTACCTCTTGAACTTCTGAAGTGTTCAAGTCTATCTTCCTTTCAACTCTTATAGGACAAACAATAGTCCCAACTATGACAACATCCTTGTCATTCTTCTGAACTGGTGGCTGTTTGCACCCCTGTTTCTGAACCTGCTGCTGACCTCTGTCAGTCACAACTGAAACTTTCTTCAGCTTGTTGTCTGTAACAACTCCCTCTCCTGCAGTATCCTGAACTGCCTTTGTGCCTGCTCCTCTAGGCATCTGCACAAACTCCTTCTTTCCCATTAAAATGAGTTGAGCTGCCTTCTGTACTGCAGCTTTTGCCTGCAATGGCATCAACTTGATAATCTTCCCATCCTTCCTGATGGTGTAGGTATTAGCATACCCATCATACAGTACCCTTCTGTCAAATTGCCATGGTCTACCCAACAGTAGGTGACAACATTCCATAGGCAATATATCACACAAAATTCTATCATGATATGGTCCAATCTGGAAATCCACATATGCCTGTTCAGAGACAAAAAGTGATTGCCTATCACTCACCCAAGATGCCTTGTAAGGGTGTGGATGTGGAATCCTTTCCAGCTTCAGTTTATCCACCATTTCCTGAGATACCATGTTGTCTGTTGAACCAGTATCAATGACAACTTTACATACCTTACCTTTGCTCTTACATGTGGTTTTGAAAAGAGCTCTTCTTTGTATCATATCCTTTGATGCCTGCAAACTAATTCTTCTTAACATCAGTGATTCTCCACTCTCTGGATAGCCAAAATTCTCAGGACCTCTGTTTGAACTCTGTGCACTTTCTTCTTCCTTCTCTTCTTGTACCAATTGTACTCTCTTATCACTTGTTCTATCATTTCTGGATGATGAACCTTTGTTTTCTGGACATTTGAAAGATGGATGACCAAACTCTCCACAGGTGTAACACTTTCCTGAAAATGCAGTAGAACCTCTACCACCTCCAAATCTTCCTCTATTACCTTTCCATCCACCTCTGAAATCAGACTGTCCCTGTCCTTTACCAGTGTCTTCTTGAACCTCATTGGTTTGCTTTTGTGCAGGGGCTGCTCCTCTTCCCCTATTGTTTCCTCTTCCTCTCATGGACTTCTCATGTCCTCTATTCATCTTTTCTTCAATCCTGATTGCCATTTGATAACAATCCTCCACATTCTTAGGGTTAGCTAACACTAACTCATCCTGTATGTTAAACCTCAAACCAGCCAAGTACCTAGCCACCTTTTCTACCTCATTCTCATGATGACCAGATCTCATACTCAACAGATAAAATTCCTCAGTATATGATTTCACATCCCTGTCTTTCTGCTTTAAAAATTGCAGCTTCTTAAACATCTGGATTTCATAATCCCTTGGCAAGAATTTCCCCTTGATCCTTGCTACCATCTTATCCCAAGAAGTGATCTTAGACTTCCCTTGCTTCCTTCTCTCAGATTGTACATAATCCCACCATACCAAAGCATGACCTCCTAACTTGGTCTTTGCAATTTTTACCTTCTGATCCTCAGCAACATCTTCACATTCAAAGTGATTATCCAGTGCAGCAATCCAATCCAACAACTCATCTTCATTCAAGCTTCCAGTATATTTGGAAACATCAACCTTTACCTTAGGTTTTTCACTCTGCACTGCCTTTAACAGTTTTGCCAGTCTCTGGTCTTCAGCATCCAGATCTTCAGCTACCTCTTCATACTCTTCAACAGTATCTACATCTTCTTCAGACTCACTGTCTTCCACTTCCCTCTTTTTGTTCTTTTCCAGGGCTGTCAGCCTGGCTTGAAGTGCTTCAGCAAGCTCCTTCATCTTCCTCATCTCTCTAGCATGTTTCTCCTTCATCTCCTGCAATTCCCTTGCAGTACCACTACCTTTAGGAGGCATTTTGTCAACCTCACAATCAACACACAACACACACAATTCCACTCTACCTCTACCTCTGCCCTGTCGGTGACAGAATCAACACACAACAGCCCAGACCCTTTGCTGAGCTCTGATACCACTATGATGCAGAGGCATCCACACTATAACATTCGCATATAGCATGAATGTCTTCAGACCAACCTCATCATCATCATCTTCGCCATCATCATCATATTCCCTAAAACTACCAACATCATCATATTTCGGCTTTACTCTGTCAGCATCATGTTTCCAAAAACCAACAGCATCATCATATTGCGGACACTCGCAATCATCCTCCTGCCGACTACTATTCACCTCCTCCGCTTTCCTCCTAACATCATCATCATGATGTTCAGCGGACGCACACATCCTCCGGTTGCACTGTTCATCGGGCTCCGAACTCTAACGTCTTCATCATGATCTTCAACACTACCTTCGTCAGCAGGATATTCAACATCCGGTGGCTCCAAATATCCTGATGACGTTCACCTTCAGCACCTTGCCTTCGACGCTCCGCTACCCGACGACACAAACAACAGCATCATGATATAATTTATCCGGTTCTCTTCGAAACCTCCTGATGATGATGTTAACACAACTTCCTGCCACGGACTTCTGCCGATACCTTAGCACCTTAACGACGGCAGGATAAACTCGCGCAGGGGGGATATCTCAATATCCTGATGACGATGATGTCATATCCTGATGACGATGACGTCACCCGATATCCTGATGACCTTCTCAATACTTATTCAAAAACACGAACTTTCTCTCCCGCATCTACTCGCGATATGCGGATGTTTGGCACTCCCAATATGATGATCCTGATGCCGATACGCTCCTCGGCTCCTCCTGCTGATGATCACCCTGACGAACTCGCACTTCATGCACTCGAAAACATCATGCTCTCCTTCACTTATCCGGATGATGATGCCTAACGCGACTGCAGGATATTTGCAGAAATATCCTGATGATGCTGTTTTCGCGAACTTCTTCACTTAGCGAAATCTCTCTTCGCCGATCCACCAGGGATGACCCGATCCCGTCTCAGGGTGATCTTCCAACTCAAACTTCTCAACTTGACCTAGCACATGAGGATGCTAGGGTCTTCAACATCTCTTGACCGCGTTCCTGCACACCTGCATGCAAACAAACAAACTACTACCTACCCTAATGTACACTACCATTCCACCGATCAGTCAGATCAACCGGTGGAATGGATCAGGAAATCCATGCAACCACTCAAACCAGCAAATTGATCAAGCAATGGAATGCAACAGAGGATGAACACAAACAGGAAAACTTTATTCGATTTCAAAAGATGCAACTACAATATGATGTTCCTCTCGCTCTGTCTCACTCTCGCAAAGTCTGATCGATGATATCTGTCTGTCTCTCTAATATCAAACGATCCTCATGCTTATATAGATTTGCCTACGAGTACTACTGACCCGACTCCAAGCGGCTGGGAACTCTCCAGGCGGCTGGGAGATCCCACCGAACATACATCATGACAGCTGTTATAACTAACTAGCTAAAAATAGCAAAAGCCCGGTCAGCATGATCTTATCCTGATCAGCATGACCTTATTACATGCAACTGGTCTTAACAGACCTTCTTGGAATCATAAACAAGACCTAAACTACTAACTGCCTCATGAAGGCCAGCTGTTATGTAGGTGCTCCTGCACCATACTCCCCAAAAGAAAAGAACTCATGTCCCATGAGTTTAGCATGTGGAAGTCCTCCACCTCTACACCTTGCTTTGTCAATAGTCTGACCTGCTCCAGCTTTATCTGCTGCTGTCTCTTGGCTTCTCCAAGACTTCTGAACTGTAACTTGCTTTCTGGCAAGTAAATCATCATGCCTGTTGATGTAGGCCTTCTTCTCACATACCCTGTGTTTGTCAGGTTGCCTAACCAGAACCTCTGGCTGAACTACCTCTTGAACTTCTGAAGTGTTCAAGTCTATCTTCCTTTCAACTCTTATAGGACAAACAATAGTCCCAACTATGACAACATCCTTGTCATTCTTCTGAACTGGTGGCTGTTTGCACCCCTGTTTCTGAACCTGCTGCTGACCTCTGTCAGTCACAACTGAAACTTTCTTCAGCTTGTTGTCTGTAACAACTCCCTCTCCTGCAGTATCCTGAACTGCCTTTGTGCCTGCTCCTCTAGGCATCTGCACAAACTCCTTCTTTCCCATTAAAATGAGTTGAGCTGCCTTCTGTACTGCAGCTTTTGCCTGCAATGGCATCAACTTGATAATCTTCCCATCCTTCCTGATGGTGTAGGTATTAGCATACCCATCATACAGTACCCTTCTGTCAAATTGCCATGGTCTACCCAACAGTAGGTGACAACATTCCATAGGCAATATATCACACAAAATTCTATCATGATATGGTCCAATCTGGAAATCCACATATGCCTGTTCAGAGACAAAAAGTGATTGCCTATCACTCACCCAAGATGCCTTGTAAGGGTGTGGATGTGGAATCCTTTCCAGCTTCAGTTTATCCACCATTTCCTGAGATACCATGTTGTCTGTTGAACCAGTATCAATGACAACTTTACATACCTTACCTTTGCTCTTACATGTGGTTTTGAAAAGAGCTCTTCTTTGTATCATATCCTTTGATGCCTGCAAACTAATTCTTCTTAACATCAGTGATTCTCCACTCTCTGGATAGCCAAAATTCTCAGGACCTCTGTTTGAACTCTGTGCACTTTCTTCTTCCTTCTCTTCTTGTACCAATTGTACTCTCTTATCACTTGTTCTATCATTTCTGGATGATGAACCTTTGTTTTCTGGACATTTGAAAGATGGATGACCAAACTCTCCACAGGTGTAACACTTTCCTGAAAATGCAGTAGAACCTCTACCACCTCCAAATCTTCCTCTATTACCTTTCCATCCACCTCTGAAATCAGACTGTCCCTGTCCTTTACCAGTGTCTTCTTGAACCTCATTGGTTTGCTTTTGTGCAGGGGCTGCTCCTCTTCCCCTATTGTTTCCTCTTCCTCTCATGGACTTCTCATGTCCTCTATTCATCTTTTCTTCAATCCTGATTGCCATTTGATAACAATCCTCCACATTCTTAGGGTTAGCTAACACTAACTCATCCTGTATGTTAAACCTCAAACCAGCCAAGTACCTAGCCACCTTTTCTACCTCATTCTCATGATGACCAGATCTCATACTCAACAGATAAAATTCCTCAGTATATGATTTCACATCCCTGTCTTTCTGCTTTAAAAATTGCAGCTTCTTAAACATCTGGATTTCATAATCCCTTGGCAAGAATTTCCCCTTGATCCTTGCTACCATCTTATCCCATGAAGTGATCTTAGACTTCCCTTGCTTCCTTCTCTCAGATTGTACATAATCCCACCATACCAAAGCATGACCTCCTAACTTGGTCTTTGCAATTTTTACCTTCTGATCCTCAGCAACATCTTCACATTCAAAGTGATTATCCAGTGCAGCAATCCAATCCAACAACTCATCTTCATTCAAGCTTCCAGTATATTTGGAAACATCAACCTTTACCTTAGGTTTTTCACTCTGCACTGCCTTTAACAGTTTTGCCAGTCTCTGGTCTTCAGCATCCAGATCTTCAGCTACCTCTTCATACTCTTCAACAGTATCTGCATCTTCTTCAGACTCACTGTCTTCCACTTCCCTCTTTTTGTTCTTTTCCAGGGCTGTCAGCCTGGCTTGAAGTGCTTCAGCAAGCTCCTTCATCTTCCTCATCTCTCTAGCATGTTTCTCCTTCATCTCCTGCAATTCCCTTGCAGTACCACTACCTTTAGGAGGCATTTTGTCAACCTCACAATCAACACACAACACACACAATTCCACTCTACCTCTACCTCTGCCCTGTCGGTGACAGAATCAACACACAACAGCCCAGACCCTTTGCTGAGCTCTGATACCACTATGATGCAGAGGCATCCACACTATAACATTCGCATATAGCATGAATGTCTTTAGACCAACCTCATCATCATCATCTTCGCCATCATCATCATATTCCCTAAAACTACCAACATCATCATATTTCGGCTTTACTCTGTCAGCATCATGTTTCCGAAAACCAACAGCATCATCATATTGCGGACACTCGCAATCATCCTCCTGCCGACTACTATTCACCTCCTCCGCTTTCCTCCTAACATCATCATCATGATGTTCAGCGGACGCACACATCCTCCGGTTGCACTGTTCATCGGGCTCCGAACTCTAATGTCTTCATCATGATCTTCAACACTACCTTCGTCAGCAGGATATTCAACATCCGGTGGCTCCAAATATCCTGATGACGTTCACCTTCAGCACCTTGCCTTCGACGCTCCGCTACCCGACGACACAAACAACAGCATCATGATATAATTTATCCGGTTCTCTTCGAAACCTCCTGATGATGATGTTAACACAACTTCCTGCCACGGACTTCTGCCGATACCTTAGCACCTTAACGACGGCAGGATAAACTCGCGCAGGGGGGATATCTCAATATCCTGATGACGATGACGTCATATCCTGATGACGATGACGTCACCCGATATCCTGATGACCTTCTCAATACTTAGTCAAAAACACGAACTTTCTCTCCCGCATCTACTCGCGATATGCGGATGTTTGGCACTCCCAATATGATGATCCTGATGCCGATACGCTCCTCGGCTCCTCCTGCTGATGATCACCCTGACGAACTCGCACTTCATGCACTCGAAAACATCATGCTCTCCTTCACTTATCCGGATGATGATGCCTAACCCGACTGCAGGATATTTGCAGAAATATCCTGATGATGCTGTTTTCGCGAACTTCTTCACTTAGCGAAATCTCTCTTCGCCGATCCACCAGGGATGACCCGATCCCGTCTCAGGGTGATCTTCCAACTCAAACTTCTCAACTTGACCTAGCACATGAGGATGCTAGGGTCTTCAACATCTCTTGACCGCGTTCCTGCACACCTGCATGCAAACAAACAAACTACTACCTACCCTAATGTACACTACCATTCCACCGATCAGTCAGATCAACCGGTGGAATGGATCAGGAAATCCATGCAACCACTCAAACCAGCAAATTGATCAAGCAATGGAATGCAACAGAGGATGAACACAAACAGGAAAACTTTATTCGATTTCAAAAGATGCAACTACAATATGATGTTCCTCTCGCTCTGTCTCACTCTCGCAAAGTCTGATCGATGATATCTGTCTGTCTCTCTAATATCAAACGATCCTCATGCTTATATAGATTTGCCTACGAGTACTACTGACCCGACTCCAAGCGGCTGGGAACTCTCCAGGCGGCTGGGAGATCCCACCGAACATACATCATGACAGCTGTTATAACTAACTAGCTAAAAATAGCAAAAGCCCGGTCAGCATGATCTTATCCTGATCAGCATGACCTTATTACATGCAACTGGTCTTAACAGACCTTCTTGGAATCATAAACAAGACCTAAACTACTAACTGCCTCATGAAGGCCAGCTGTTATGTAGGTGCTCCTGCACCATACTCCCCAAAAGAAAAGAACTCATGTCCCATGAGTTTAGCATGTGGAAGTCCTCCACCTCTACACCTTGCTTTGTCAATAGTCTGACCTGCTCCAGCTTTATCTGCTGCTATCTCTTGGCTTCTCCAAGACTTCTGAACTGTAACTTGCTTTCTGGCAAGTAAATCATCATGCCTGTTGATGTAGGCCTTCTTCTCACATACCCTGTGTTTGTCAGGTTGCCTAACCAGAACCTCTGGCTGAACTACCTCTTGAACTTCTGAAGTGTTCAAGTCTATCTTCCTTTCAACTCTTATAGGACAAACAATAGTCCCAACTATGACAACATCCTTGTCATTCTTCTGAACTGGTGGCTGTTTGCACCCCTGTTTCTGAACCTGCTGCTGACCTCTGTCAGTCACAACTGAAACTTTCTTCAGCTTGTTGTCTGTAACAACTCCCTCTCCTGCAGTATCCTGAACTGCCTTTGTGCCTGCTCCTCTAGGCATCTGCACAAACTCCTTCTTTCCCATTAAAATGAGTTGAGCTGCCTTCTGTACTGCAGCTTTTGCCTGCAATGGCATCAACTTGATAATCTTCCCATCCTTCCTGATGGTGTAGGTATTAGCATACCCATCATACAGTACCCTTCTGTCAAATTGCCATGGTCTACCCAACAGTAGGTGACAACATTCCATAGGCAATATATCACACAAAATTCTATCATGATATGGTCCAATCTGGAAATCCACATATGCCTGTTCAGAGACAAAAAGTGATTGCCTATCACTCACCCAAGATGCCTTGTAAGGGTGTGGATGTGGAATCCTTTCCAGCTTCAGTTTATCCACCATTTCCTGAGATACCATGTTGTCTGTTGAACCAGTATCAATGACAACTTTACATACCTTACCTTTGCTCTTACATGTGGTTTTGAAAAGAGCTCTTCTTTGTATCATATCCTTTGATGCCTGCAAACTAATTCTTCTTAACATCAGTGATTCTCCACTCTCTGGATAGCCAAAATTCTCAGGACCTCTGTTTGAACTCTGTGCACTTTCTTCTTCCTTCTCTTCTTGTACCAATTGTACTCTCTTATCACTTGTTCTATCATTTCTGGATGATGAACCTTTGTTTTCTGGACATTTGAAAGATGGATGACCAAACTCTCCACAGGTGTAACACTTTCCTGAAAATGCAGTAGAACCTCTACCACCTCCAAATCTTCCTCTATTACCTTTCCATCCACCTCTGAAATCAGACTGTCCCTGTCCTTTACCAGTGTCTTCTTGAACCTCATTGGTTTGCTTTTGTGCAGGGGCTGCTCCTCTTCCCCTATTGTTTCCTCTTCCTCTCATGGACTTCTCATGTCCTCTATTCATCTTTTCTTCAATCCTGATTGCCATTTGATAACAATCCTCCACATTCTTAGGGTTAGCTAACACTAACTCATCCTGTATGTTAAACCTCAAACCAGCCAAGTACCTAGCCACCTTTTCTACCTCATTCTCATGATGACCAGATCTCATACTCAACAGATAAAATTCCTCAGTATATGATTTCACATCCCTGTCTTTCTGCTTTAAAAATTGCAGCTTCTTAAACATCTGGATTTCATAATCCCTTGGCAAGAATTTCCCCTTGATCCTTGCTACCATCTTATCCCAAGAAGTGATCTTAGACTTCCCTTGCTTCCTTCTCTCAGATTGTACATAATCCCACCATACCAAAGCATGACCTCCTAACTTGGTCTTTGCAATTTTTACCTTCTGATCCTCAGCAACATCTTCACATTCAAAGTGATTATCCAGTGCAGCAATCCAATCCAACAACTTATCTTCATTCAAGCTTCCAGTATATTTGGAAACATCAACCTTTACCTTAGGTTTTTCACTCTGCACTGCCTTTAACAGTTTTGCCAGTCTCTGGTCTTCAGCATCTAGATCTTCAGCTACCTCTTCATACTCTTCAACAGTATCTGCATCTTCTTCAGACTCACTGTCTTCCACTTCCCTCTTTTTGTTCTTTTCCAGGGCTGTCAGCCTGGCTTGAAGTGCTTCAGCAAGCTCCTTCATCTTCCTCATCTCTCTAGCATGTTTCTCCTTCATCTCCTGCAATTCCCTTGCAGTACCACTACCTTTAGGAGGCATTTTGTCAACCTCACAATCAACACACAACACACACAATTCCACTCTACCTCTACCTCTGCCCTGTCGGTGACAGAATCAACACACAACAGCCCAGACCCTTTGCTGAGCTCTGATACCACTATGATGCAGAGGCATCCACACTATAACATTCGCATATAGCATGAATGTCTGCAGACCAACCTCATCATCATCATCTTCGCCATCATCATCATATTCCCTAAAACTACCAACATCATCATATTTCGGCTTTACTCTGTCAGCATCATGTTTCCGAAAACCAACAGCATCATCATATTGCGGACACTCGCAATCATCCTCCTGCCGACTACTATTCACCTCCTCCGCTTTCCTCCTAACATCATCATCATGATGTTCAGCGGACGCACACATCCTCCGGTTGCACTGTTCATCGGGCTCCGAACTCTAACGTCTTCATCATGATCTTCAACACTACCTTCGTCAGCAGGATATTCAACATCCGGTGGCTCCAAATATCCTGATGATGTTCACCTTCAGCACCTTGCCTTTGACGCTCCGCTACCCGACGACACAAACAACAGCATCATGATATAATTTATCCGGTTCTCTTCGAAACCTCCTGATGATGATGTTAACACAACTTCCTGCCACGGACTTCTGCCGATACCTTAGCACGTTAACGACGGCAGGATAAACTCGCGCAGGGGGGATATCTCAATATCCTGATGACGATGACGTCATATCCTGATGACGATGACGTCACCCGATATCCTGATGACCTTCTCAATACTTAGTCAAAAACATGAACTTTCTCTCCCGCATCTACTCGCGATATGCGGATGTTTGGCACTCCCAATATGATGATCCTGATGCCGATACGCTCCTCGGCTCCTCCTGCTGATGATCACCCCGACGAACTCGCACTTCATGCACTCGAAAACATCATGCTGACAGAGTAAAGCCGAAATATGATGATGTTGGTAGTTTTAGGGAATATGATGATGATGGCGAAGATGATGATGATGAGGTTGGTCTACAGACATTCATGCTATATGCGAATGTTATAGTGTGGATGCCTCTGCATCATAGTGGTATCAGAGCTCAGCAAAGGGTCTGGGCTGTTGTGTGTTGATTCTGTCACCGACAGGGCAGAGGTAGAGGTAGAGTGGAATTGTGTGTGTTGTGTGTTGATTGTGAGGTTGACAAAATGCCTCCTAAAGGTAGTGGTACTGCAAGGGAATTGCAGGAGATGAAGGAGAAACATGCTAGAGAGATGAGGAAGATGAAGGAGCTTGCTGAAGCACTTCAAGCCAGGCTGACAGCCCTGGAAAAGAACAAAAAGAGGGAAGTGGAAGACAGTGAGGCTGAAGAAGATGCAGATACTGTTGAAGAGTATGAAGAGGTAGCTGAAGATCTGGATGCTGAAGACCAGAGACTGGCAAAACTGTTAAAGGCAGTGCAGAGTGAAAAACCTAAGGTAAAGGTTGATGTTTCCAAATATACTGGAAGCTTGAATGATGATGAGGTTGGTCTGCAGACATTCATGCTATATGCGAATGTTATAGTGTGGATGCCTCTGTATCATAGTGGTATCAGAGCTCAGCAAAGGGTTTGGGCTGTTGTGTGTTGATTCTGTCACCGACAGGGCAGAGGTAGAGGTAGAGTGGAATTGTGTGTGTTGTGTGTTGATTGTGAGGTTGACAAAATGCCTCCTAAAGGTAGTGGTACTGCAAGGGAATTGCAGGAGATGAAGGAGAAACATGCTAGAGAGATGAGGAAGATGAAGGAGCTTGCTGAAGCACTTCAAGCCAGGCTGACAGCCCTGGAAAAGAACAAAAAGAAGGTAGTGTTGAAGATCATGATGAAGACGTTAGAGTTCGGAGCCCGATGAACAGTGCAACCGGAGGATGTGTGCGTCCGCTGAACATCATGATGATGATGTTAGGAGGAAAGCGGAGGAGGTGAATAGTAGTCGGCAGGAGGATGATTGCGAGTGTCCGCAATATGATGATGCTGTTGGTTTTCGGAAACATGATGCTGACAGAGTAAAGCCGAAATATGATGATGTTGGTAGTTTTAGGGAATATGATGATGATGGCGAAGATGATGATGATGAGGTTGGTCTGCAGACATTCATGCTATATGCGAATGTTATAGTGTGGATGCCTCTGCATCAAGGTTGTTGTTGTCCTAAGGAAGAACATTCATGGACAAAGGTTGTAAGACCACTAGGACATGACAGTTGATTTGAAATGGAGTTGATGGTGGATATGGAAGGATCATTAGGATCTTGATTATGTTCATTATGTTCACTAAGATCCAAGCTATTTGTTTGATCTTTTATGCTCACTTGGGGGACAAGTGTCTCATCATTAGAAGTGGATGTTTGCTCATTATGGATAGGGCTAGATGGTAGATGACTAGGAGCAATTTCGATATCTCACTCATGGATGGATATAAGATTATGGATAGGATCAAGTTGCTCATGGATAGCTTCTTCATAGGTATCATCTTGATCATAAAGAAGGTAGATGTTATGGATGGGTTGCATGAAAGTGTTTTGATCTTGAGTTGAACTAGGGCTTAATGTTTTGACATTCTTAGGAATAAACCTTTGACATACCTCTTGGGTTGCTTGAATGGAATTGGAAGGCTCTTGGTCAACAACATAAGAACATGATGACTCTTGACTTGGATTAATGATAGGAGACTCTTGAATAGGTTTGATGGATTGTAGGTCACATGATGGGCTTGAAGGGCTAAGAATGTTAATTGAGGGCTCTTGGATAGGCTCAAGGATAGGTGGACCACATGATGGGATTATAGGCTTGGACATGACCTTTGGAAGTTCTTTGGTAGGCTCATGAATGGGTGTTTGACATGGAGGTAGTTTATTCCTAGCTAGTAGCCAATGGATCACATCCTTTGCAAGGGTATGAGTGGATGGGCAATATAATGGATGGATGATAATAGTAGATGGTGTTGTAGGCTTATGATTAGGATTAGGTTGAGGGCTAACTGGATTCGGTGGATTAGGATTTGGACTAGATGGGGGTGACACATGGGATTGGGATGATGTGGCATGATTTCCCATTATAGGTAGGTACACCTTGTAAACAATTGGAACAAATATTGGGCATTAATTTGTATTGTGGCCTTTGGTCCTATGGTATGCACAATAATCATGTTCATCATATGGACTTTCTTCACATGGTTTGACTTCAGGAAGTTCAATGAGTTTTGCTTCAAGCATCCTTTGTAAAACTATCTCAGCCGCATCCTTTGGTGAAGGATTAGAATGACTTGGTGATAAAGGTAATGGAGGGTTTGGTGGTTTGGAAGGTTGATGGATTAATGGACTAGGAATGGGATCACATGGTGGTGTTGGGATAGGACTTGCTGGCTCATGTGTTGGCATGTGATTGGATGATGGAGGCCACTCTAGATTGGTATCTCCCTTGTTAAAGGTTATTAGATATTGCATAGGATAAATTGGGCTTTGATTTATGTACAAGGGACCACTTGGACTTGGATGTGCTTCTTGTTGTAAAGGTGGACTTAGGTCTATCAATGGTGCTTGGTGGTCTTGTTGAAAAGGTGTACTTGGACCTACTTGATTTATGTACAAAGGGCTATTTGGACTTGCATGTTGTTCTTGTGATATCACTTGATTGCCTTGGGCTTGGTAGTGCATTGGAATGGTGGTATGAGGGATTGGATAAGCTTGAGGTGGAGGTTGATAGGTTGATGTGGCATTGACTTGGTGGATAGGTGGATTAAGTTGATAGGAAGTGGATGGATATGACATGTGGCTATAAAGTGGATTAGGTTGGTATGGAGTGGCTAAGGATTGATGTACTTGTCGAGCTTGATGAGTGGCTAAAAGGTGTTGGACTTGGGCTATGAAGTGTTACAGTTGAGGTGATTGGCTTGCGTGGGGTTGAGGTCTTTGGATGAAGAATTGTAATATTTCAATGGCATCTTGGTTTAGGGGTTGTGATCCTTGATAAAGATTTTGGAGGAATCTTTGGAATTTGATTTCTAGGTCCTCTAGAGTAGACATGTTGTCACCAAGTGTTTGTCTTAAGTCCTTTTAGCAAGTGCTTGTTTAGGGATTTGGATGATGATGTGGCTTGTTTGGATGACTTGGCTATGTTTGGGATGAAAGTGATTGGGTTTAAATGTTATTGGAAGAATGTGTAGGATGACTTGTCTTTATGTGTTTGGGTGTTTAGAGCTTGATGTGGCAATATTCAAATAAATGATTATGCATATACACACATGAATCACTCACGCAAGACACATAAGCAAGTTGTTAGTTTGAAAGAATGTGATGATGGTTAAGTAGGCACGTGAAGACACTTCAACAAGTCCTAGTAAAGGCAAAGCCACTATCACAAGGAGGTTCTAGTGAAAATTTGGGGGACCGGCACCCCATGAGCATCCAGCAAGCCACTTAAGACTTTAACTAACCCTACTAGGAGTTTTAATATACACAAAGGTACACCTCCTTTCGAGTTAGCACTGTATGGTGAGCGCTAATACCGGTTAGACTTGGCTTTCACCTTATCCTCTGAATTTTATAGCGGACCGGATGAAAGTACCGCTTGAGGTCATTCCCTTGGGGTGGATACCAAGGCAGGTCTCTCTAAGGCTAAACAAAAGCAACACAAGTAAATGTTTTTGATCTCCAAGTTCGTGTTGGGACGCGAGGAGAGAGCATACACATTTACTTGGTCACACTCGCATGGGGTTCATTAACCTTAGAAATTCAATGTGTGGAAGACAATGCAAGCACTTGTTTGTTTTAAAACCCAAATCCAAATGTGATGAAAGACAATGGTTCGTTTTAGCCCAATGTTTTGATGTGAATTTGCAAACAATTGTTCATTTTATGCCCAAAATCCAAATGTGTTTGCAAACAAGATTAGAAGATAGAGATGAAATGATTGCACCTGGTTAATTTGCTATCCAAATTGCTGTAGATGTTGATGTCAATGTTGCTCCAGCTCCTTATGATCACCTACAACATAAAAAAAATGATATTATAATGCAGGTATAAAAAATAGGCTCATTAGGCAAGGAAAATTGTACTTTTAGATGCAAAGGCGAATTAGATTTGATTATTTCAATACATTTTTGGTTCAAAAATTAAAAAATCAAAGAAGAGACCCCTATTAATTTTTAGAGAGATTTCTGAAAATGTAAAGAAATCAGAAAAATTCCCTGTTTTGCGCCCAAGAATATGGATTTATGAAAACAGTACAGTCGGCAAAGATCTAATTTTTTTGCACTATAAAAAACCTCCAAATTAAATCCGTAAAACATAGACCCCCATTAAAATTTTGAGGGCTTTCCAGAAATGTAAAAATTTCTAAAAAATTCACTGATTTGCGCCTAGAATTGCGATTTTATGAAAAAACATAAAAACATAAATCCCGCAAAAGTCGTAATAAACCCAAAATTTTTCTGCTGTAGCTTCCTTATATCATGAACAAACTTTTGCTAAAATATTGTATGAAAATTCGTAGCCCTTTGGAAGATATGATAAAATCTTTGAAACCTAGGGTTTTTTTGAAAAAACAGCGGATCTGCAACAAAAAGTTAATTAAACCTGCAAAACTCAACAATGGGGGTTAGATGAATGCAAATTTTTACTACAAAAACCTGCAAAAAAGATCAAGCGAAGTGAGTCCCACCAGGCGTGCCAAATGTAGTTAGGGTAAAATTGCAAATCAGGGCAAATGAATAATCAGCAATGATAAAAACCTTAGCAATGCACAATGAAGCACAAGACAACATGAAAATTAAAATAACAATTGTAAATGCAAACCGATCTCCATGCTATGTTTGATTTATCTCCATTGCTCTTCTCCACCTTGCATGAGCATGCAAGATTTTGAAGGATTATTGTTGGAGGAATGTTGGGTGCTCATTTCTGCAGCATAACATTAAGATGAAGATGATAGAATGAATGATAGATGAAGGATGCAAAGGCTCTAATGATATTTCAACAGCATGTGGATACTTGAGGATCAATGCATCTTAGAAAATTTGATAGAATAATGGTACTTGAGGCTCAATGCATGCTTTAGATAATTTGGCAGAATAATGTTACTTGAAGCTCCATGCATGCTAATGGCTTGTGAGGGTGTTGATTTATAGAAAAGTTTTGGTTCCAATGGACGGCTAAGATTAAAAAGCTAATTAATTGATGTGGACGGCTAGGATTGATTCGGTTATCCCTCTCTTCAAGGGAGTTGTAGTCATTTGACAAGTGTCAAGGAGAATAGGGCTCATGTGTGCTTGTGTACATAAAAAGTACTACATATGAAAGATATTAAATAAAAGGCTATAGTACTACTTATCTTTTTTAAATGAAAGAGGCACACATGTCGGCTAAATTTATTTAATTAATTAGAAAGTCGGCTTATAATGAAATGTGAGAACTTAATTCAAATAAAATATTTGAATTAATTAGGATATGAGTTGGATATTAATTAAATAAAATTTATTTAATTAATTGGATAGTGGGATTAGGATATGATGTGGAAATTAATTAAATAAATAAAATTTATTTAATTAATTGGCTAAGTGGGATAAGGATGGGATTAAGATGGGATTTTAATTAAATAAATAAAATTTATTTAATTAATTGGCTTAATGGGATAAGTGGGATTAAGAGTGGGATTTAGGACAAAATGCTACGTGATGTCTAAGTGATGTTTTTAACAAGGTGTTGCAAGACATGGACAATGTTGGGACAAATTTAGGTGTCTACACCTGGTGCATATCCTCCCATTTATGGAGGTGTTGTTCTTTGGTTGAATGTCCAAGGTCAAGATTCAATATCTTGTATTCCTCTATGGTAATCTCACCCTTTTCTTTCTCCTTTTGTGGTATAGCTAGGTTCAGAGTCCTTGATCTATTTGGACCTCTCTAGATTGCTGACATTGTCCTCACTTTTCTTTTTTCTTTCCTTGGAGTTGTCTTTTCTCCCAACAAGCTTTGAATATTAATTGGAGCTAACCGTATTTATTTCTTCTCCCTTCTTATTTCCCTTTCCAGCCAAGTAGGTACTTCTCTTATGCCTTCTATAGCTTTCTCAACATTAATCACCTCTTCATGAGGTTTATCCATTCCAATTTCTTCTTGTTGCTGCTATTCATGTTGTTGCTCTTGTTGTCGAAGTGGTTGTTGTTGTTGATCTCGTTGTTTTTCCCCTTCTGGGATCTGCTGTTCTTGTTGTAATGGAGGCTCTTGTTCTTTTGATTCAAGTTCATTTTCCTCCTCCTCTACCTCAGTATCTCCCCCTTCTTGATCTTCTTCATCACGAGCTTCTTCTGCTGCTGACTCCTCATTTAGATTACTTTCATCAGGGGCCCCTTCAGCTACTAATGACTCAAGTTTACCCTCATCAGTTTTTTCTTCTGCCTCTGTACTTCCTGTCTATGGCAGCTCTGGATGTAATGGTAAACTAGCCCTCACCTCATCTTGTCTTACTTCCTCTCTTTGGTCTTGCAAGTTTTTTGTATTTTCTTCTTCTTTGCCTTGCTCTCCATAAATACTTAGCATATCCAATGCATCCACCTCTGAGGTGTCTTCTTGTGCTACCTATCCTTTTGTGTTTACCCCTTCAGGTGATTTCTCCTTTTCAACCTCTTCAATCTTATGTGCCTCCTCTTGTACATCTCTAATGATTTCTGGTGGTACTAAAGTACCAAATGGATCAACAGCTCCCGTTCTTGTCTGTACCTCTTCCTTTTCAATTTCTATATTTTTCTCTTTTTGAATTTCAACTTGCAAGCATGATTCTTCTTCTTCACTGAGGAAGTCACTTGATTCTTCCTCTACGTCAATCACTTTCCCTTTATACATTTTCCTTTCTTCACTATCGCTGCTCTCAATTTGCACGGCCTCTATAGCAGTAGGTTTGGCTTTACCAACTTTTGATTCCTATAGCCTCTCCTCAGCTAGCTCTGCCTTCACCTTTATGAACATTTGTCCTGGCTCCATTGGAGCATAAGTACTAGACATGCTTCTCATTTTCTCCCCCACTTCTTGAGCTCCAATTGTATCTTTTGGTTTAGAGGACTCGGCCTTAGACAAACCTATTGGGATTGCCCTCATGACTGATGGCCCTGTTGCCTCTTTTGTAGCCTGTGCTTCCTCTGCACTGATCTCATGACTAATGGATTTTGCATCAACAAAAGTTTGAGATGCCACTATTACTGTTATGCCTAAAGCATATGGATCCATCAATGTAGCATTTTTGTTCTTTTCCAAAATCCTTGCCTCTACAACCTTCCTCTTCTTCTCATAGAAACATTGCAAATCATCACTGGGCTCTGATTTTCTCTTCCTTCCCTTCTTTGGGAATGTGACCTCTTTTCCTTCAGCCTTAAGTTCTTCTATCCTATCTTTAAGCCATGTTTTTGAAAATAGTATCACAAGTTTTGACAATACATCCAATGATGTATTCCAAGGCTGTGACCAGTCAGGCTCTGTAATAGGAGCCACCTTGCTTGTGCGTAACTCTGGTGCAACAATTTGTCATCCTCACGAACCTCTGGGGGAACATAGATACCAATAGACTTCATTTGTTCAATGGTCAACCTCTTATGAGCCCTTTTCCTTACTTCCAAGTCACTCTTGCAATTAGCCCAGAAATCTTCAATATGCATCTGGTGCTTGTACTTCTTGTCAACAAAGTTTTGAATTCTGTGAAATGGATCAAACTTTCTAGCCAAGTCAAATTCTAGAACCCATAATACCTTAGCTCTTGTTCTAAACAAGCTGTAGCATCCTCACTGATATAGGGATACCTGCCAATGACCCAAGGTAATCTCACATTTCCCCTGCCATTAAACTTCCTCTTATACATCCTGAAAGCATTTAAATTCTGTCTTGAAAACTCCAAGACAATCAGTTTGTCAGAAGGGTATCTTGGGAGCATAAATGGCTTCCCCTCAAATCCCTCAGTTCTTATGTATGAAAAATATTCAAACTATATAAACCATGAACAATGCAATCCAATTACATGCTCAACCTCTTTAGATAACCTTTTGTCTGGTTCCTCATTTAGTACCCTCACCATGTAGGTATAGAAAACATCATTAACCAGAGCAAACTTCTTCAAGGCATTCTCTTCTTGTAGTTCTGGGTAGTGTTCATACACCAACCTCTGCTCAGGACCATTCCCCAGGATACCAATTCTTTCTAGTCCATGTATGTGTGGTCAAATCTCTGCAGCACATGAGTATAATATATAGGAAGACATATAAAAGGGCAAGCCCTTCTGCTGTCTCATCATAGCCTACCTCCATATTGCTGTACTTATGGCCTTGGCCCAATGAATTGGTCCTTGTTCCTTTTCCCCTGTTCTCAGGTATTCTATGACGGTGAACATCCAGGGCTCACATTTGGTGGCATCTCTCAGTCCAACTAGTCTGCTCAACATAGTAATCATTAAATATATCTCTTCCCTGAAATGTATCCTCAGTAGATTTTTAGGGAATCTGGCCACTGCCCTTGGTTTATTCTCTAGACTATACCAGTGGTGAAATAATTTGCCTTTACAGTCCCCATCATTTGTGTAGAAACTCTCATTATACTGATCAATATCAATATCACTCATCTTCTCCTAAATTTCTAATCCAAAAGTTCTTGCAATCCCCTCAGGAGTCAGATCAGCAATTAATCTTTCATGTAGCATTATCTTTCTTGTATTGGGATCATACAGGGTTACACAGTCTAGGCATAAATCCTTTGCCTCCATAGCTAGAGGAAACCCTACAACTCTATATAGTCCACTATCCCAAATACATTTCATATCTGGGGAGGTAGCTGTAGCAGTGATTTTCTTTAGCACATCATCTTCATCATAAGTTCCTATGTTTGTATCAGTGCCCATTCCGCTTGTCCTAATCAGGGATGGACAACCTCTATATATCAGCAATTCCTCCTTTTCTACTTCCTTCCTTGGTTTTCTCTCTTTCTTTACTTGGTCCCTAGAGTCTTTCTTCTGTTTAGGGGCCATCCTGTAGGAGTATACATGTCTTAGATTTTTGCTTCTATTTTGTATCTAGGGTTTTACTATGAATAACCATTTTCTACCATTAACCCTAACCTGTTCATTCTTTTCTGTTATTTTACCCTTAAATGGACTAAGCTCTGTCTAGCTAATTAACAATTAAAACAGTAATTTTAACAAATGTATGCGTTTGGAAAGTGGAATTACTAGAATTAACAGTTGTGCTTTACCATTTGAAAATTAAACGAGGCTCCACAATAAATACCTATTTCTCTGACTATTTAACCCTTGACGTTGACTTACTTTTACCTCTCACCTTCACCCAACAACTATAACTTGGTTAATTTGGTAAACTCTGTTCGATTCTACTGTGACAGCACCTTTTCTACAAAATTCAACTTTAACAATATATTTTAGAAGTGAAGTAACAATAATTCTGCCCTAACCCTTGTTAAATTCTGTTTGATTGAGTGTTAAATTCACATTAATTACAGTAATTAATGTGCTACGACCCTTGGTTTTCCTTTTCCGTGTTTGAGTTTTTAAAACTTTTGACCGTTATGCATTTTCTTTTGTATATTTCGCTGTATGTTCCCTTTTGTATATTTTCGTTGTATGTTCCCTTTTGTATATTTAAACATACAAACCCTTTATGCATACATTTGAACTAAAGCTCCTCTTTTACCTTTTCTGTACACATTTGTATCCTGCCGCTTGTATATCTTACTTGTATATTCCGTTGTATAATTGCATATACAAGCATAGCATACAAACATTTCATTACCCTTTTCTCCCTTTCGCGATGTATTGATTCTTTGTATATTAGGAATGTACAAAATATACAAATGAACGATATACAAGGACTTTACCGTTTCAAACTTTTGCAACAAATCCACCTTGTATCTTGCCCTCACCTGTACAGCTGCTTGTATTTCACAAAATATGCATGGTTATTATACAAGCACATATGTACATATGGTGGGGTCTACCCCACCTCTCAATAATGACTTTCTGCGATGCCCTAACATCTTGTTGAACTTTTGGATTTTGAACTGTTATAAATCGTTCTATATTGACTTTCGCATCTAGAATGCATATAAAACCTTGTATATTTCGCCTTGTATCTCTGAAACATACAAAGACCAAAACATACAACAGTTTAGCTTTATTCCATAATGTTTTCAGTTCTAGCTTGTATAAAGTGCAATGTATATCTTGTTGCATATAAGAAATATACAAACTGAAATATACATTGACTTTATTGTTTTTGATAACTTTTTAGTTCTGTACCTTGTATAAATAGATGCCTCACAAAATATGCTTTAAGTCCAAGCGCATCATTTATACCGTATTTAATTTTACTTTCAATTCCACTTTATATATAATCTTTGTATCTCATGACTATATATTTTGCATCCGCCAAATATACAAGTGCCGAACATACATCGATTATACCAACCTTAATACCTTTTCAATTCCGCACTATGTATAATCCCTTGTATGTTTACTTGTATGTTTTCCATTTGACAGAATATACAAACCAAAATATACATAGCAGACTTCAACATGTACACATTCCAACCTAACTCCTTTTGGGTCCACCTTGTATAAAGTGCCTTGAATATTTCATTGAATGTTACCCAAACATCCAAGCCCACGGATATACAACAAATTAACCATGTTTGATAACATTTGAATTCCGCGTGATGTATATTGCCAATGTATATTTTGCCTTGTATGTTTTGACCTGCCAAAACATACAACATGAGATACATACAATGGATTTCAAACAATCATCCATTCCAACCTAACTCCTTTTGGGTCCATCTTGTATGTATGTATAAAACATTTCTCAAATGCATACAAGGAAAAAGCAACAACAATAATAAAACCTGACGACTTCTCCTTTTGTGATCAACACAAAAGCATAATATACAAATGCATTTGTATATGAAATGACCTTGCATATACAAAATACTTTGTATATATAGCGCACAAACCTTCTAATAGTACATTTACCAAAAACAACAATAACTTGCAAAATACAGTGAATTTTAAAATAATTCAAAAAGCAACCCCTATTTATTTTCAAGGAATTCACCTATACTTTGACCTGGTACTCAAATGCAAAATTTTCTTTATTTCTAACAAGGTTTGTATTTAAGCTCCTTTTTCCCTTTTACCACCAAGCAAAGCACACCAACAAGCAAAGCAAACTAGCATTAGCAGGGGTCCTCATTTTGCTAAGGAGTAAAATGGGGCGTGTTGTGAGCATCACAACAAGCCCTAGATAGGAGGTAGAGCAGCCTAGAGGGGTATGTTGGTCATGATGTTAGTCATTCGCAAACATAGAATAAAAGTTACACAACAACCTTTACTCATCTTGAAAGATACGATGAATTCAAAGAATTCATGATCCCAAGTCTCCGTTGATTAGGTCTTAATCTACTGACGTTACTCAGTGGTTGATGTGTGTTGCTGTTTTCCATTCAGGGGCCTTACGTGTTTCTGCACTGTTCATCATCATCATCTTCAAATATCCTGCTCTGGATGTTCGCTCTGCATAAGTCTCCAACAATTCTACCTCTGCACTGTAAATTTAGTCAAATAATGTGCATACAGGCTGATATTTACATGATTTCTACCATTATTTATGATTCTTTGCATGATATTTTCAATACTACATGCATTTAACTCAAATATGCTAAGGATCTTCAGTTACCTACGGGATTTCAGCATATTTCACTGTTTCTGCTTGTTATTTATCATGATTTGTAGTTTTGGTGATGAATTAATGAAATTGAAAAAAAAGGAAAAGGGTTAGAGAGTGAGATTCCTAAAATTACTGGACTTAGATCACTGATTCACATACAAGCTCCCATACTTGCAATGAAAAGAAGGAAAACTAGAAATCATACTTCACCAGGACATTCCACAAATCCGCATGATCTAGTGCAAAGCTTCAAAGGAAAGTTGACAACAATATGTAATGAAATGAAGGCGCTTCCAGTTGAACACAGCATTCACCAGTACATATCCAGAAATCAACAGAAGATTACGTAAAATTTACAATAAGATTGTAATCTGGAACTTCATATTCATTCAGTATGCTCAAGAACAGGTACATTTACAGTGATCTGAAGAAAGAACCTTGACATTTCAACAATTCTATCCTCATTAGTCTTAGTAATCCGATCTCCTAACTTATTCTACAGTAATTGACTCTTTGCGCCAGATGCGTCTGTGTATTCTAATGTATATCTCCCCCTTTAAAATGACAAGCTCTGGATGTTATATAGAGCAACTGCCAGAAAACGGTTACAATGATCCAAGGATCAGGATCCTCTCCTAACAAACAACGGTCCAGATGAAAAGCACATGCTTCATCAGTTGGCAAATGTACAGCTGGCACAGAATATTCCAGCATCTTCAACTTGATTCGGCCTCCAGCTGGCGAACAGCATATTTGACAATATCCTCTTCATTTCTGGCCTATGTTGACTCCATGCGCAACTTTGAAATGCTCAGCTTCAGCAGCATCATCATGATTTCAACGTTCAGCTTCAGCAGCATCATGACTTCAATGTTCAGCTTCAGCAGCATCATGACTTCAATGTTCAGCTTCAGCAGCATCATGATGATTTCCTGCAAGTAAACAGACAAACATTAGGTTCATCATCATCATGATAAACAACAGGAAGTAAACACTTTATTAAACATACCTCCCCATGCGCAGCCACAGGCAAACAGGTCCTACCTGTGAAAATATGCACTAAATGCATAAACAGCATGAAAACAACCAGGTCAACCCTCGTTGACCAAAATCAGGTAGTCGGGCTTTCAAATTTCTATCGCTTCATGTTTTTGCCCATTTTCTTGTATATCGGGTTCGAAATATGATGATGATGATCTCAGATTATACAAAGAAATAATCGCCTTTCACCCATCCTTAGAATCCGGCCTTGCATCATCATCATATTTGCATCGGCGTGACTACATATGATCATGGTGACAATTTTACCTTAGGCCGACGGCAACAGTTATACCGACGCCAAAAAAAAAATCATGATGATGACCAACTACATATCTTCAAAGTGGCCGCAGGATATCACAAAATATGATGATCCTCCTTTCCTAATGCTCTGATGAAAAGCACATCAGGATGTTTTGCTCTTGCACATTCGGGAAAGAAAGACATCGTCGTCATCATCATGATGAAGACAAACAGGAGGACTTGGAAAATGATCCTGCCGCTGAGGAAAATCATGATGACGTCATCGTCATCATCAGGCTTCAATAAAATGCAAAGGAATGACGTCATCGTCATGTTTCGTTAAGATCAGGAAGTAAATGGAATATCGGGTTCCCTCTAAGGAAGATGATCAGGTCATGAAAGCAGTATGACCCCTTTTTCGGCTAAGGCGATCCTCGAAAGATCAAGATGATGATCATCATCATCATCATATCTGCATTGGGTGATTTAGAATATGATCCTGCAGAAAGTCCTGATGACGTCATCAGGATATCCGGGGCTTGTGTTAATCTTCGAACATGACGTCATCGTCATCATCATATTGGCGAAATGGATCACGCCTTGGAAAATATCCTGCCGAAGGACAAAGGTGATGGTGACGTCATCGTCATCATCATATTTGCAAAAGGTTATACTCGTCGGCAGGATGATATTACGAACTGTTGGGAGAGACGAACAAGATCATGATGATCTTGTTCAACACGACTTAAGAAACGAAAATCACCCTCCGCTTCGAAAGATAAGGTGATCATCATGATCACGCAAAAGGAGGTCAGGAGGATATTAGGAAATGTCGGGTCTCGAAATATCATGATGATGTTGATCACCAAGACTGTCGTGCGCGCGCAAATTATGCAGATGGCAGATTTCTCTAAGTAAGGTGATATTATAATATCAGCATGATATTATAATATCGGGTGATGTTGGAATATCATGATGATGCTCGCAATGTTTCTAAGGTTACTCGACGGGTAAAACACACTAGCACTTAAGATTGACGTCCGGATATTTCGGGACTGCACGATATTTATCAGGCGATAGAGTAAGATCATGATGATGACCTTTGGCGACACAAAAGACCGCCCGACGGGAAAGGATTAATACGACTTAAACTTGACGTCCGGATGTTTCGACCTCAGGATATTATCGGGGGGCTTTTCAAGTATCATGATGATGATGTTCATATAGCAATTATCAGGCTTGACCAAAACTTTGACTGCCCACAACTCCCTCATATGGACGAATTTTCAAGTGATGCAAAAGGCAAACCTGCATGAAATTTCAAGCTCTTTCTAACCATGAAGTCATAGAAACAAAATATGAACTTTGAAAAACTAACCTCATGATGATGACCTACCTCATCCTAACCTTCATGATGATGATGCACCTGACTTAATTTTTACCAAAACCGCCAGAAACAGACAACACAAGCCAAAACAAAAGCTGGGTCCCCGTTTTGCCAAGTCAAAATGGGGCGTGTTGTGTAACCACACAACAACTTGCCACCAAAGAAAACAACAAAAATTCAAATAATTCAAGTGATATGATCATATTCATCTATAGTATTCTAATTCTGTCTAAGTAAATCATCATGATCTTTGAATGATAAAATTTCATTATGGTGATAAAGCTAACAAAGGATCAGGTGTGTGCAGATGATTAATTATCCTCATCTTGAAAGTAAGTTGAAAACATAAGTAACTGGTGTTAAACTACATAGTTGGAGATCATCCCTCATAGCCAACCTGGATAGAGCCTTGCTGCCAGCAGGTGTCTATAACCCCGGCAAGGTTATCTATACAATCTCCCTAAGTAGAGCCCCACTGCCAGCAGGCGTCCATAGCCCTGGTAGAGTTACTTAGATGGCCTAATTTTATTTTGTTTCTGATTTTCCTTTAAAAATTTAAATTTGATATCATCATGTCTGCTCATTTGTACAAGGTGTAGTCACTTGCAGCTTTAGGTTGGAGATTGTATTGGTAGCAAGGGAGTCCCTTTAGATTTTTCACTTAACACCTATACTCATATCTTCAGCAAACCCAAGGCTGTTAGGTGTTTCATTGTGTTTGATTCACTTTGGACAAGAAAAAGTACCCTGATGAAAAGACATCATAAACCTGATCATGAGTATTTATCAGAATGAATTACAATCTATATCTAAATCTGATCTCATCACTTGAATCCTAACAATTTAGTTATTTTCTTAGGTGATGAAGTGCATCATCCTGACTTACCAGAACAAGGTCCCAACCAACAAAACAACAACAACAACAAGCAAACACTGTACAAACAACTATACAAATATACAATATGATACACAAGACTGCCATGAAGTCACTCAGGCCTGGAAATAATGTTTGAGGAATTGTCCATTGACTGGCAACGGGACATCCTCACCTGTCAGGTTCTTAAGCCTATAAGTGCTGTCTCCTAAAATTTCAGAAATCTGAAAGGGACCTATCCATAGTCTATCAAACTTACCATGATCACCTTTCCTTTCATGGGCTTTATCCCACATCAAGACTAAATCTGATATCCTGAAAGCTTTAATTCTGGCTCTCTTGTCAAACCAGCGTTTGACAACAGCCTGATGTTTTGCAAATTGGTCAATTGCTTGGCTTCGTTTTTCTTCCAGATGCATCAACTGAAGCAACCTGACCTCTTGTTTATTATCTATGCCTAGATAGTCTTGGGCAAACTGCAGAGTAGGAATTTTCAAGTTTACAGGGAGGATAGGATCTACCCCATATACTAGCTGGAAAGGTGAGTTTCCTAATGCAATTTTCATTCTAGTTCTGTCTACCCATAAGGCATACTTCAGAAATGAGTTCCATTCCCTGGGATTTTTCTCTATCAATTTTCTTATGATACTCAGTAAATTCTTATTGGTGGATTCTGCTAATCCATTTCCCTGGGGATAGTAATTGGATGAGAACTTAAGTATAATCCCATGATCAAAAGCCCAACTTGACAATTTAGTGGAAATGAAGGCAGAACCATTATCACTTACCAATGCATAAGGAGTTCCATACCTGGTGACAATGTTGCTTTCCAGAAATTTAATGACATCATCAGCAGTACAAGTTTTGCTGCTGATAGCCTCAGTCCATCTGGTACAATAATCAGTAATTGTTAGGACATACCTCTGGCCTGAAGAAGACGGAGGATTGATTGGTCCTATGAAATCCATGCCCCATTGTGCAAATGGGCGCTCTTCCATCACTGGCTGCAATGGTTGTGCAGCATATTTTTCTCTGTTGGCAGCAACCTGGCAAACATGACAACATTTAACATGATCAGCTGTGTCTTTAAAAATTGTAGGCCAGTAATATCCTGCTCTGAGGATCGCATGTGTTGTGGCAAACGCTGATCCGTGGGCAGTTCCAAACTTGTCATGTAGCTCTGTCAAGACTTTATTAGCTTCTGGTTTCTCTAAGCATCTCAGGTATATCCCTTCATAATTCTTTTTAAACAGGGCTCCTCCCTTCATCATATATTTCTGGGATCTCATCTTTAAGGCTCTTCTCTGTGAAGCCTGCATCCTCAAAGGACATCTTCCAGTGATCAGGATGTGCCTGATGTCTGAATACCATTCTTTATTGTCTTTCTCATCTATCACATACTGTTGACTGATGATGTTTGGATCAGTTTCAGATATCATCTGGCTCAGAGCCTGTCCTCGTACTAGCTTCATGGGTGTGATCTCCATGTCATATTCTTGTAGTACCGTAATCCATTTGGCCCTTTTTTCACCAGGTTCACTCTGCATCAGCAGCATCTTTACTGCTGCATCTGGTACCACAGCAATCACTTTGCTCCTCAGTATATAATGTCTGAATTTTTTTACTGCTCTGACTAATGCAAGTGCCTGTCTTTCAACATCTACATATCTCAACTCAGCATCCCTGAAAGGACAGCTCATGAAGGCAATTGGTTTCTCTTCTTTATCTTCATTTCTTTGAGTTAACACTGCTGCAGAAGTATGTTCTGAAGCAAATGAGTAGATGTAGAAATCTTTTGTATAATCTGGACTAATGAGGACAGGAGCATCTGAAATGGCCTTCTTTATATCTTCAAAAGCAGCTCTGGCTTCTGGTGTCCAGTCAATTTGTGCATCTTTTTTCAACATGGCATTCAGTGGTCTGACAATCTCAGCAAAGCCAGTGATGAACTTCCTCACAAAATTTATCTTACCAAAATAAGATTTAAGCTCCTTTTTGCTTCCTGGAAGTGGTAGTTTCATAATAGATTCCACCCTGTCAGGATCAATGATAATCCCATCTTCTGTGATCAGGTGGCCTAGTAACTTTCCTGTTGTGACCCCGAATATGCACTTCTTGGGATTCAAAGATATTCCATATTCTTCACACTTCTTCAGCACACTTCTGAGGTCAGCAACATGATTTCCCCTTTCTTTGGAGAACACTGTCAGGTCATCCATGTAGATGACTATACATTTTCCTATTAAGCCTCTGAAGGCTATGTCCATTGCTCGCTGGAATGTAGCTCCAGCATTTATCAGTCCAAACGGCATACGTCGATATGCAAATATCCCCCATTTTGTGGTGAAGGCAGTCTTTAATCTGTCAATTTTATCAACCATCACTTGGTTGTATCCTGAAAAACCGTCCAAGAAGGACATCATCTTGGCTCCATTTACCATCTGCAGAACTTCATCCAAAGAGGGCAAAGGATAGTTATCCTTTTCTGATGCTCTGTTCAGGTTCCTGAAATCCACACACAATCTGATGTCTCCATTCTTCTTCCTGACTGGTACCAGATTTGCCACCCAAGTGGAGTGCCTTACCGGAAATATTATCCGGGCATTTAACAATTTCTTGACCTCCTCAAGGATGATGGGCTCAAGCAGAGCATTGACTGGCCTCTGCTTCTGTCTGAAAGGTTTTGCATCTGGCTTGAGGGGTATAGTATGAGTTATGACAGAAGTGTCATACGTCTTCAGCTCGTCATAAGTCCATGCAATTACATGTATATAATCCTTAAGGGCTTGAGTTATTCCATCTAACTCTTCAGGTGTACAAACCTTACCCAACAAGACATTCTTCTTGTCATCAGCTTGTCCAATATTCACCTGTGAATATTGACCTCCATCTGCCTTAGGCAGATCCTTATGTTTGAGCATATTATCCAGATCAAAGGCTCTTTCTAATTCAATCATACCTTTGGGAATTGTGTTGCCAGGCAACTCTAAAATCTCATCTTCTTCCCAGACATGATCTTCCATACCATTTTCATCTATGATCTGAGCTTCAAATACATCTCTGTTTGATATGAAGTCCAGGATGTGCTGATCATCATCAAACACTTGGAGATTGGTCACATTGTCAGGTACTGAAGGTACTGACACCAATTCTACTGCAAATCTCTTCAGACCAGATATAGACAGTGGTTCCAGCGTACTGGCGGCCTGAGCAAGTGCATCTGCCCTTTGGTTCTGTTCTCTTGGCACGTGAACGATGTTGAAGGCATCAAAGTCTTCAATCAGGTCCCACACACGATGTCTGTAATTTGACAGCTTTCTGTAGTTACAAGAGTAAATTCCTCTTACTTGTCTCACAACTAGTTCTGAATCTCCAAAGACATGCAGGATCTTCACCTTCTTCTTATGTGCAAACAACAGTCCATGAATCAGAGCTTCATACTCTGTGACATTATTAGTGTAGGGGAACTGTAATCTGTAAGCTGCTAAATGGGATTTCCCTGATGGATCAGTAAGGTCAATCCCTACTCCAGAACCTTGCTTAGATTTGGATCCATCAAACCTCAGGATCCAAGGCTTATCTTCAGCAGGACATTTATTTGAACTTTCCCTTTTCTTTGCAGCTCTGGCTGCTGCTCCGCCTGATATCCACCTTAACTTAGGTGTGCCATCTTCAAGCTTCTTCTTTCCTTTATCTGATGAGCCTGATGGCTTTTCTGTTTTCTCTTCCATCCTAGCAGGAGGATGATGCTCAGCACATACAGCTGCATGCTTCTTCAAAATGTGCAAGCACAGTGAGCAAGTGGTTTCTGAGTGAGGCGCCTCATGCAGCCTACACCAACTTTTGATTAAAACCTCCTGGGGAGATCTACACTGTTGTGTCATTTTTTTTATTTCTTTGACCAGAAATTCTTCGAACTTCGTCAGGTCACTGCCTTTATCCTCATCAGACAACTCGTAATCCGGTTCCATGAAGCAATCACTACCAGGAGTGATCTTTTCCTTTCTCGCATCATTTGTCTGATTGGACACCAGGATCTCTTCTGTTTTTTGGATATGATCCTCATCAGGATCCGTCGACTCTTCTGTTCCTGCAGAAGACAAATAAAAATTAGTATCATCATCATCATCAGATGTAGCACTCACCTCGGAATATGATGATGATGCTTCACTATACGTCTGCTCCAGCATGATCATGTCTAAGCATGGTTCGCAAGTCTTTTCCGAGTGTGCTTCTCCATGCAATCTTCACCATCCGTCGATCAAAATATCATTAGCAGGTATATTTAATAATTGACAACGTTTTATCTGAGTAGATAAATGCATCTGAAAATCCCTGAAGCGATCTATTTCATTCTCATTATCAGGATCATTATTAAGTTCTACGACTGGCATATCCTCATGATAATCATCATCATGATGATGGTGAACATCAAGCATCAGGACCTCTTCTATTTGGACAGTTTGCGGCCTGATGTGATAAACTCCAGGTTCTACGTTTACATACATGATCTCATTTGTTCTGTTATATTCGGTGATCATATGTTTCATCCTAGGCTCAGCATCAATCCTGATCTGATTAGGTATACCCTTCCATGGCAACCACATGTGACTGAAGTCTGTGGACATGTATCCGTTAAGTGTTTTAGACCAGTCCCGGCTAAGCAACATCCCATATGTATCAGGTATGTCAACTACCTGAATGTCAATGTAATACTGGATCCTAGGATCAGACGCTAGCTGCATGTGAATGTGAGTGAGTTCTCCTATGACACTTACTTCTGTCTTGTCCAGTTGAGTGACCTTCTTTAAGGATTTAGCAGGATGCAGTCCTAATGCGTTGCATATTGACAAAGGCATGACATTAGTTGAGGCTCCTGAATCAACTAAACAGTTGTGCAAATTCTTACTGAACATTCTTATGGTGAGGAGAAACGGAGGTGATTCAGTTTTATCTCTGTACAAGGTCATGTGAGAGGTTTCAGCAGCTTGGACTGTGGCTGACACTTTGGGCTTGACAGTGCTATCTTTAGCAGTATGGTCTCTGCTATTGGATTGACTCGAAAGGTGATTATCCTCTTTAGAAGCAGGATCATCCAGCGACTTCATGAATGCCCTTTTGATGGCAGGAGTTTTCAGTAACTCAGATAGGGACAGGCTGATCTTGATTTTCTTCATTTCATCAGCCAAATAGCTGACTAACTTGTCGGATTCATGAGGTGTACCTGCGAATTTTGTTACTGTGTTTTGAGGAGACAAGTACTGAGCATTCACCTTAGGGAACCCAGGGTTATTGCTAGCCTTAGGATCAGGAGGTGTGTTGAAGTTGTTTGGAGGTAGAGATGATGTCAATGGACCGGCAGGTCTGTTAGCATTACTCCTCAGATTATAATTGTGCTTACCAGGGTATTGCTGCTGGTATGCATGTACTTCCTCATGCTCTCTTGTAGGTTCATTTTCATCCTCAAAAGGGAAGACATAGTTTGCTTCAAAGGTTAAGGCAGATTCTTCACAGGTCTGATTATATTCCTGATGAGGCTGATTAGTGTATGTTTCCAGCACAAAAGCTGAGTCATATCCACAAGGAACTATTTCATTTCCTTCTGCCTGAGGTGGATTTCTAGAAGTATTAGACACTTCAATCTGAAAGATGCTGGCAGCAATCCTAAATTGTGGACAATCTAATTCTGCATGTGCATTGGTGTTGTGAATCCTGCACCAATTGGTAAGGGCTGCTTCAGCAAGATTGACTCTAGTAGTCTGTTTGGCTTCACCAGGAGGCTGATTGTCTAGGGGTGATGGTAATGAACCATTATTTGGCCTAGAGTTCCACACTCTGGGCTACCTAGGAGGATTATTGTTATTTGCAGCATTACTGTTGAAGTTATTGTTGTATCCTCTGTCAGGGTAATTTGGTCTGTCATTGGAATAACTCCTATTCTGACCTGACTGTGAATAAAACCCTTGATTTCTCAAGTGTGTTACTTCTGTGGTGAGCTTTCTCAACTGAGCAGACATTTCTTTGATTTCCTCTTTCTCCTCTTGAGCTTTGGCCACTACATTTTCAGTCTGAGGCTGGAAAAAGGAAGATCCATGGTTATTATGAGATAGATCTGTACCCTGAGGTGTCTGAGTATGTGCAGGATATTGTGGCAATTGGCCATTTCCATTAGGAGGAGGCATGATACTCAATGGAGGTACTTGCAAAGGTGCAGGCATGATTGCTGGGGGCATCACTGCTCCATTTGGATATTGTGCAGGATATTGCGAAGGATAAGCTGCAGGATACTGTGCTGGATATTGTGACTGCATGCCGGGCAAAGCAGGGAATGCTATATTTGGAGTAGGAGCAGGTATCAGCTGTTGATTTACCTTGATAGCTTCTTGAAAAGCTCCTGTCAATGTGGTGATCGCAGGATGTGTTCTCCTGATGAACATGGCGGTTAACGGATCCAGGGCTGAATAATAAATACTTCTGGCAGCATCATCAGCCACCACATATGGGGTAACTAGCTTGGACAACATTTTCTGGAACCTAGCATTGAAATTTGCAATAGGTTCATGCTCCAATCTCTTAATTGTGGCAAACAGGTGGTAATTCATGGATGGATCAATAGGGACCTTGAATCTGTCAAGAAAGGCCTTCTCTAAGACAGCCCACGAACCTACAGAAGATTGACCAAGACTGATGAACCAATTATAAGCCTCTTCCCCTAAGGAAAAAGGGAATAATCTGCACACCACATCCTGATGTTCTATTCTGGCTCTGCAGCAAGCTTCTTTAAACGTCCTGATATGATCATCCGCATCCTGATAAGGATGGTATTTTGGACAAAGCTTGTCCGGATACTTTGGTAACTCATGATACGCAGTAAAGGTCAATGGTGATTCTGCTGCAAAGAACGACATTGCAACCTGAAGGGGCTGAACTGGTGGTGCAGTTGGCTGAGGTTGGACTAAAGGTATACCCTGAGGTTGAACAGGAGGTGTCACTGGTATACCTGAAGGTATTTGCAAACCAACAGGAGTTATAGGGGGAGGTCCTGGTGAAGCTCTGGACGTACTAGACTCTGGAGTATGGTGGACGTCTACAGTCTTAGGTCTAAAACCTCTAACAGGCAATTCTTCAAAAATTTCACTATGTCTAGACCTGGTACTTATCCTGTGAGCTAGGATTTCCCGATTCGGAGGCCGATTAGCTGAAACTTTGCAAATATTGGCTGGATTCCACCGGACGAGGTGATATTTGCGGTCAACTTGCAAATCAGACTGAATATTTACGCGATATTTGTGAAGATACTGCAAATATGACAGGATATTGGGATATTTCGACCAGTAGCACCAGATTTCACGTGTCTAAGGCTCAAATTCTCAAAGCTTGAACAAATTTATGCATCTTTGGCCAATATTTAGTGAATCTAAAGAAATCTACTGTAAAGCTTGCAATATTTATGTGAGATTTGGAAATCTTTACACAGAATGTGCAAATACAAACTTGTCGCAGCAAATATTTATGCAATTTGATGAAATTCACAAATGATCTGAAGTTACCTTACTCTGAGCGTCATCAAACCTGAAAGTACTGATGATGAATGTGATCTTCTGGACTCAAGGCCCTCCTTCTAGCGCTAATTTATGTTGGTCATGATGTTAGTCATTCGCAAACATAGAATAAAAGTTACACAACAACCTTTACTCATCTTGAAAGATACGATGAATTCAAAGAATTCATGATCCCAAGTCTCCGTTGATTAGGTCTTAATCTACTGACGTTACTCAGTGGTTGATGTGTGTTGCTGTTTTCCATTCAGGGGCCTTACGTGTTTCTGCACTGTTCATCATCATCATCTTCAAATATCCTGCTCTGGATGTTCGCTCTGCATAAGTCTCCAACAATTCTACCTCTGCACTGTAAATTTAGTCAAATAATGTGCATACAGGCTGATATTTACATGATTTCTACCATTATTTATGATTCTTTGCATGATATTTTCAATACTACATGCATTTAACTCAAATATGCTAAGGATCTTCAGTTACCTACGGGATTTCAGCATATTTCACTGTTTCTGCTTGTTATTTATCATGATTTGCAGTTATGGTGATGAATTAATGAAATTGAAAAAAAAGGAAAAGGGTTAGAGAGTGAGATTCCTAAAATTACTGGACTTAGATCACTGATTCACATACAAGCTCCCATACTTGCAATGAAAAGAAGGAAAACTAGAAATCATACTTCACCAGGACATTCCACAAATCCGCATGATCTAGTGCAAAGCTTCAAAGGAAAGTTGACAACAATATGTAATGAAATGAAGGCGCTTCCAGTTGAACACAGCATTCACCAGTACATATCCAGAAATCAACAGAAGATTACGTAAAATTTATAATAAGATTGTAATCTGGAACTTCATATTCATTCAGTATGCTCAAGAACAGGTACATTTACAGTGATCTGAAGAAAGAACCTTGACATTTCAACAATTCTATCCTCATTAGTCTCAGTAATCCGATCTCCTAACTTATTCTACAGTAATTGACTCTTTGCGCCAGATGCGTCTGTGTATTCTAATGTATATCTCCCCCTTTAAAATGACAAGCTCTGGATGTTATATAGAGCAACTGCCAGAAAATGGTTACAATGATCCAAGGATCAGGATCCTCTCCTAACAAACAACGGTCCAGATGAAAAGCACATGCTTCATCAGTTGGCAAATGTACAGCTGGCACAGAATATTCCAGCATCTTCAACTTGATTCGGCCTCCAGCTGGCGAACAGCATATTTGACAATATCCTCTTCATTTCTGGCCTATGTTGACTCCATGCGCAACTTTGAAATGCTCAGCTTCAGCAGCATCATCATGATTTCAACGTTCAGCTTCAGCAGCATCATGACTTCAATGTTCAGCTTTAGCAGCATCATGACTTCAATGTTCAGCTTCAGCAGCATCATGATGATTTCCTGCAAGTAAACAGACAAACATTAGGTTCATCATCATCATGATAAACAACAGGAAGTAAACACTTTATTAAACATACCTCCCCATGCGCAGCCACAGGCAAACAGGTCCTACCTGTGAAAATATGCACTAAATGCATAAACAGCATGAAAACAACCAGGTCAACCCTCGTTGACCAAAATCAGGTAGTCGGGCTTTCAAATTTCTATCGCTTCATGTTTTTGCCCATTTTCTTGTATATCGGGTTCGAAATATGATGATGATGATCTCAGATTATACAAAGAAATAATCGCCTTTCACCCATCCTTAGAATCCGGCCTTGCATCATCATCATATTTGCATCGGCGTGACTACATATGATCATGGTGACAATTTTACCTTAGGCCGACGGCAACAGTTATACCGACGCCAAAAAAAAAATCATGATGATGACCAACTACATATCTTCAAAGTGGCCGTAGGATATCACAAAATATGATGATCCTCCTTTCCTAATGCTCTGATGAAAAGCACATCAGGATGTTTTGCTCTTGCACATTCGGGAAAGAAAGACATCGTCATCATCATCATGATGAAGACAAACAGGAGGACTTGGAAAATGATCCTGCCGCTGAGGAAAATCATGATGACGTCATCGTCATCATCAGGCTTCAATAAAATGCAAAGGAATGACGTCATCGTCATGTTTCGTTAAGATCAGGAAGTAAATGGAATATCGGGTTCCCTCTAAGGAAGATGATCAGGTCATGAAAGCAGTATGACCCCTTTTTCGGCTAAGGCGATCCTCGAAAGATCAAGATGATGATGATGATCATCATCATATCCGCATTGGGTGATTTAGAATATGATCCTGCAGAAAGTCCTGATGACGTCATCAGGATATCCGGGGCTTGTGTTAATCTTCGAACATGACGTCATCGTCATCATCATATTGGCGAAATGGATCATGCCTTGGAAAATATCCTGCCGAAGGACAAAGGTGATGGTGACGTCATCGTCATCATCATATTTGCAAAAGGTTATACTCGTCGGCAGGATGATATTACGAACTGTTGGGAGAGACGAACAAGATCATGATGATCTTGTTCAACACGACTTAAGAAACGAAAATCACCCTCCGCTTCGAAAGATAAGGTGATCATCATGATCACGCAAAAGGAGGTCAGGAGGATATTAGGAAATGTCGGGTCTCGAAATATCATGATGATGTTGATCACCAAGACTGTCGTGCGCGCGCAAATTATGCAGATGGCAGATTTCTCTAAGTAAGGTGATATTATAATATCAGCATGATATTATAATATCAGGTGATGTTGGAATATCATGATGATGCTCGCAATGTTTCTAAGGTTACTCGACGGGTAAAACACACTAGCACTTAAGATTGACGTCCGGATATTTCAGGACTGCACGATATTTATCAGGCGATAGAGTAAGATCATGATGATGACCTTTGGTGACACAAAAGACCGCCCGACGGGAAAGGATTAATACGACTTAAACTTGACGTCTGGATGTTTCGACCTCAGGATATTATCGGGGGGCTTTTCAAGTATCATGATGATGATGTTCATATAGCAATTATCAGGCTTGACCAAAACTTTGACTGCCCACAACTCCCTCATATGGACGAATTTTCAAGTGATGCAAAAGGCAAACCTGCATGAAATTTCAAGCTCTTTCTAACCATGAAGTCATAGAAACAAAATATGAACTTTGAAAAACTAACCTCATGATGATGACCTACCTCATCCTGACCTTCATGATGATGATGCACCTGACTTAATTTTTACCAAAACCGCCAGAAACAGACAACACAAGCCAAAACAAAAGCTGGGTCCCCGTTTTGCCAAGTCAAAATGGGGTGTGTTGTGTAACCACACAACAGGGGTCAGGAGGTAGATCAGCCAGAAGCTAGGGAAAGAGAGAGATCTCCTAGGTGGAGAGAGCTAATAGTTGAGTAGGAGGCCACTTTAGCCAGTCATATGAGAGATCTTCTAAGGGCACGCCCTCCCACCTTTGATTGAGCTAGTAACGGTCTAGAGGTAGAGACATGGTTACTAGATATAGGCAGGTGTTTTGCCATTCATTCGTATGGTAGCAACACCAAAGCTAGATGTGCTATTCTACATCTCAGGGTTTTTGCTTCGACTTGGTGGTGTTTAGAGGAGCAGAAGTTGTACTTGGACATTAGCACTATTTCTTGGGAGTTATTCTTAGAGAGATTTAGAGCCCATTTTCTATTGGATCATTGGAGGCAGTGTCGCATAGATGAGTTCCACGAGCTGAGACAGATGGCCATGTTAGTTGAGTAGTATGAGCACAAATTCTATGAGCTCAAGCAGTATGCAGGTATCAGAGATGATGAGTCTATGTTAGTGCTGTTGGAGTCTAGGACAACACTGAGAGGGGGGTGAATCAGTGCTGTATAAATTTTAACTTTTTGCAAATTTTAGTTTACAAGACAAAAAAGAAGGAAGACATTGTTAAACACATATACATAAGACTACTGATAAAAGAGGATATAAATAACACCTCATGAGTAAATCATACACACACATAGAGAAGATCAATATGAATCATGACATAAGATTTGTATGAGTGGAAAACCCTCTAGGGGTAGAAAAACCACTCCAAAACTACCTCACTGGCTTAACTAAAAAACGTGCCCCAATGGCTACATATAGGTCTCACTAACTAGGCAAGCCTCACTAGATACAAAGAAGCCTCACTGGCTACAACATGTGTCTCACTAACAAATGTAACGTCTCACTGACCTATAAGCCTCACTGGCATACTGTGCCTCACTAGCAAACACAATCACCATTAGAAAAGATAAACAAAATTAGAGGGTTACTCTTTTTCCATTCAATTCATTATCCCATCTCTGCATAATACAAACTCCATTTGTAATTTCTCCATGTGTATGTCTTCAACCTGCATCTGATGCTCAATCAATTCACCTAAATTCACCCGATTTAGATTATCTCTGTACACTCAATTGCATATTGTCTTCATGCTTGATTTGATTCAATTTGTGTCATTCAAGTTGTCTTCAATTTTTCATATCGATTCACATCCATTTTTCAATCCTCCTTTTCACAATCTTAATATTTATATTTGCAACACTAAGACTTTTCAAATTCAACTTTTCTCCTGCAAAGAAAAATCTTTTCATATTCCTCTGTGCATTTTCAATTATTCAGTAACCTCTTCAAATTCAATAAGCAAAAATAACTCTTCACCAAATTGTCAATCTACAGAGAATAAATCAAACTTCTCTACAATAAAAAATTTGCACTTAGAGAGAATAAAATCTCTTTCAAACATAATCTCTATCTGCAAAAACAAGAGTTAGAAAATGATATTTTATTTTTGCACAAATAATGTCTCATCTGCAAAAATCCTTTCATATTCTTCTTTAGGAAAATCATCTCCTCCATCTGAAATAACCCTTGATATAGGCTTCTCTACATATTCAACTCATATCCATTTTGCATTTTCCACTTGCAAAATAATACTTGACTTTTCATTTTAATTCTCTTCAATTTCCTCATCAGATCATTTTCCATTTTTTAAGATCTCACACAAAAATAATGTTTTCACAATTCCATTTATAAAAGGCTTTCAAAACTTTCTATCTTCAGACTCCACTCTTCAAGATAGAAAAAGTAGGCATTAAAAAACCTTTTAAACTTCTCCCAAAGATAAAACATCACCCTTCTTATTATAAATCAATAAAATCTTTCCTTTTATTTCTTCTTCCACCAACATGTATACAAAAGAATTTCTTTAGAATCTTACACAAAAAAAAAAACTTCTAAAAGGTATTTATAAAAAACCAAAAATATGCCTTATAATTGGGCTAAAATAGCCTTTCAAAACTGTAGTTAACATATTTGACACTTCCATGCATGTCAAAGTGCATTCACCATAGAAGAGGTAAAAAATTTAAAAAGACACCGTTGATATCTATTTTCGTTCCCATACCAAATTTAAAGAAGACCGTTGATGGGAGTTTGGCGTCCATGTGCTTGTGATAGCTACAACTACCATCGGTGGAGAATAAAAGAGGCTGGTCATCTTGATGAGATAGAATCCCTCCAACAGGTAAGTATTAGTGATATGACCTGTGAACACAGGTCGACTGCAGAATAGAACAAAAAGAGCACAATGGAGATGACAGGGAAATAAAGGCTTAATATGATAAGCTTTAATAACTACAATTTAGGAATTTTGACCCCTTAGTTTCCTTTTTAACACAAACCCTAAAAAGGATAGATGAAAAATTATGTATCTTAGATTCAAGATGACTCTGCATAGTTCAATGAACCAATTCTGCCATTAACATTATGTCATACTACATAAGAACTCCTGAGCATTTCTTAAAACATTAACTCAAACAACATTATCATAAACAAAGTATGATGACATGTTGAAGAAGGCTTCACATTGACTATTATGAATCAACCAATTGAACCAAGATGAAGACATCATCTAAATTCACCTTGTATCATCATAACATATAGTATCAAACCTTCTTATGCTCATATACATGATGATAAACAATAAAATCTTGATAAACTTCCACATACAATGTGACGATACTATCATGAAATCCTTTGTCATGATGCAATCCTATAAGTTGAATTCTCCTCAACCAAACATTACCTTAAACCACTGAGGTCCTTCAGAGCATAAAAGAACCAAACCAATACCAACTGAGATCTTCTTGAACAACATTGAACAACATCCTGATACTGAACTAAACAAGAAGACACTGTCCCTACATACACAATATCAACATGATCACTGATAATCCCTTTTGACATCAATGACAAACATGCCATCAAGTGCAGCATTTTATCAGGGGCTTAAATGCCCAGATCAGTGGAGGGGTTTGTGTTTTCAAACCCAAGACTATGGAGGTAGTAGTGGAGAAAGCCCGGCTAGTGGAGGAGAATTTGACTATGGTGCTCAGTGGGCATACAGGTGTGCATATTGGTAGTCCACCTTCTATAGGATTTAGTTCTCATGGTGGTCATGCTTAGCCATCAGGATCTCATGCACCCTCAAAGGGTGGACAGTAGCAGTAGTACTCTCAGGCCAAACCAAAGAATTCCTAGACTCAGTAGGGTGTCCAATTTTAGAATAAGAAGAATCAGAATTGGTAGCATTCTAGATAGGACCATGTTGATCATCCCACTCAGAGCATGCAGTCTGCAATGAGAAGGGGTAGTTTCTAGTAGTCTAGTGCCTTTCAGGGTGGTTTTGGTAGAGGCACTGGGTACTTCTCTTGCAGCCAACAGGGCCATATTGCTAGACAGTGTCCTCAGAGGAGTGCTTCAGGGTTTGGACATCAGCTAGAAAATTCAGAGCCAATAGTTGGTGATGCAGGCAGATCGTACAGAGTCTTTGCAGTGGTTGATAATTGTTAGGCAAAGCATCAAGGCACCATGGTGGAGACTTCTAGTTTCATGTGAGGTAATGGTTTTTCTATTCTCTTTAATTCTGGTGCATCTGATTCATTTATTTCTCCTTCTCTTATGGAGCATTGTGGTTTAGTGGAAACAAAGTAGGATGATAGGTGGCAAGTTGAGTTAGCTTCTAGGGCTAAGGTCGTAGTTGAGTCTCTAGTGCACGGTTGTAAGTTGAGGATTAGCTCTCTATATACTATAGTAGACCTTCACATCCTACCCCTTGGTTCATATGATATAGTTTTGGGGATGGATTGGTTAGAGGCCCATTAGGCAGTGATCAATTGTTGGCATAAGTCTGTTAGATGTATGGATGATTCTAGTAGAGAGGTGGAGGTAGTAGGAGTTCAGAGACCTATTTCCCTACGTATGATCTCCACTATGTAGCTTAAGAGATGCATGCATTAAGGATGTTAGCTTTTTGCAGTGTCAGTTAATGACTTGGAGATGTAGGAGAGTTAAGGTACATATCTTGATGATCATCCACTTTTGAGAGAGTATGCAGATGTTTTTCCTTCTTAGATTCTGGGGATGCCACCTAGGCATGATATCGACTTCAGGATTGATCTTGTTCCCAGTGCAGAGCATATTTCATGAGCTTCATACATGATGACTAGTCAGGAGCTTAAGGAGCTTTGATTGCAGTTGGAGGAGTTGTTAGCCAAGGAATTCATTCAACCTTGTGCTTCTCCATGGGGAGCACTTGTGATCTTTGTGAAGAAGGATGGATCTCTGAAGCTGTGTATTGACTATCAATAGCTCAATAAGGTGACAGTGAAAAATAGCTACCCCTTACCTTGGATTGATGATTTATTTGATCAGATTAAGGGAGCTAAGGTGTTTTCTAAAATTGACCTTAAGTTAAGATATCATCAGTTGCATATTTTTGAGGCAAATATTCATAAAATAGCTTTTCGCACCCATTACGCACATTATGAGTTCACAGTTGTACAATTCAAGTTGACAAATGTAGCTTCAGTTTTCATGAGTCTGATGAATGGTGTTTTTCACACTTATCTTGACAGATTTGTCCTTGTATTTTTGGATGATATATTGATCTATTCGAGGACTATGGAGGAGCATGAGGAGTTTTTGTGTCAGGTGTTGTAGTGTCTGAGAGAAAATCAACTTTATGCTAACTTGTTGAATTGTGAATTCTTTCAGACATAAGTGAAGTATTTGGGTCATGTCATCTCTGGAGAGGGTATTGCAATGGATCCTTTGAAGATCCAAGCTATTATGGATTGGTCTGCACCTAATAATATTTTTGAGGTCTACAGTTTTATGGGATTGGTAGGCTACTATCACCATTTTGTTATGGGGTTTTCAAGGATTCCCCATCCTATTACTTCTCTTCAAAGGAAAGGGAAGAAGTTTGTTTGGTCAGAGTAGTGTCAAGTAGCTTTTCAAACCCTTAAGGAGTAGTTGACCAGTGCACCTATTCTAATAGTTACTGATCCTACCGGGGACTATGTTGTGTGTATAGATGCTTCTTTGGAGGGTTTAGGGGCAGTTCTGATGCAGGATGGTTGCGTGATTGCCTATGACTCTTGCAAACTCAAGGATCAAGAATTAAACTATCCCACTCATGATCTGGAGTTAGCCATAGTTGTCCATGCCTTGGTGAGATGGAGGCATTTTCTTTTAGGGCATCAGTTTGAGCTGCACAGTGATCACCGTAGTTTGTAGTATATTTTCACATAGTTAAACTTGAATGTGATGTAGAGGCGATGGATGGAGTTCCTGTGCGAGTATGACTTTGAGTCAAGTATATTCAGGGCAAAGAGAATGTGGTAGCAGATGCTTTTAGTTGTCAGAGACATGAGATCTCAATAGTCTCTCTTACAGTTGATTTGAGAGGTCAGATTCTCACAACACTTCCTACCAACAGCTGGTATCTAGAGGTAAAGTCTAAGGTGGAGTCGAGTAGACCTTTGGAGGGTAGATTTTCCAGTTATTCTCTTGAGTTAGATGGCCTTTTGCAAAATTTGGGTCATATCTATGTTCCTAGTTCAGAGGGTCTTCATACCCTAGTTATGTCAAAGGTGCATCAGGCACCCTATTCTACTCATCTAGGTGTCAAGAAGATGCATGCAGATCTTCATCAGCTATACTTTTGGAGTGGTATGAAGTGGGATATTGCAGACTTTGTGTCAAGATGTCTTGAGTGTCAGTGGGTGAAGGTGGAGCACTAGCACCCTACAGGTCTTTTGCAGCCCCATCTTGTCCCAGAATGGAAATGGGACATCATTTCAATAGACTTCATTGTTGGTTTGCCAGTATCCTCCCATCGACATGATGCTATTATGGTCACTGTGGATAGGTTGATGAAGGTAGCTCACTTCTCTCCTGTTCATTCTTCTTATAATGCCTCGATGGTGACCAGAGTGTTCATGGAGGACATAGTTAGACTACATGGGATTCCTCATAGGATAATCTCTGATAGGGATCCAGTGTTTACTTCAGCCCTTTGGACTTCTCTGCAGCATGCCTTGGGGACACAGCTAAACTTTAGTTTAGCATACCATCTAGAGACTGATGGTTAGACTGAGAGGGTTAACCAGGTCCTCGAGGATATGCTTAGGATGTATGTGATGGATTGGTAGAGCTATTGGGAGGACTACCTATATCTAGTGGATTTTGCTTATAATAATGGATATCACAGTTCTATTGGCATGTCTCCATTTCAGGCTTTGTATGGTCATCCTTGTTGAACCCCACTGAGTTGGGACCATCTTGAGGATAGAGTTCTTCTGGGTCTAGATATGCTTAGAGTTATGGAGGAGTAGGTTGAGCAGATTAGATAACATCTAGTGGCGGCACAAGATAGACAGAAGAAGTATGCTGATGCTCATAGAGTTGATCGATAATTTTTAGTTGGGGATTGGGTGTTCTTGCATGTGCGATTGTGAAAGAGTCTGATCCATTACGGAAAGGGCCCTAAGCTAGCACCATGCTTTGTTGGAACTATTAAGGTGTTGGAGAGGATCAGTCCTATTGCTTATCATCTTGCTTTGCCGCCCAGTCTTTCACACATCCATGATGTGTTTCATGTTTCTGTATTAGACCTTACTATCTAGATATTGCTCATGTTCTCGATTGGATTGCTCTACAAGTAGAGGATGGGCAGCTGGCTTTGGAGCCCATAGGCATTCTACAGTACAGGAGACTTACTCTCAGGGGTAGAGACGTGGAGCAAGTTAGGGTCCAATGGGATCCTAATGATGAGACTTCTGCTACCTAGGAGGATTCTTCTAGGATGAGGGAGTTATACCCTTACTTATTTGTAGGCTTCCAGGAGTAAGCCTAATTTTGGGAGGGGAGGATATAATGCCCCTCATTTTAGCTTGAGATAGTTGATAGTTTTATATTGCACTTTGATAGTTTGAGACATTTGAGCTATTAGACTTATGTTTTATGTTTATTATGATCATGATGAACTATGTTTGACTAATGTGGTTTTGCCATGTGTTATGAGTTTTATGATGATAGTATTGATACTCTAGTTTATGATGTATGTTGATATGTTTAGTTGATGGTTAATCATTTATGTAGAATATTGTTATCATGATTTATGGATTAATGTTATATGATGATTAATTAGTGATGTTGTGTTGATTATTGTGCTTGAGAGAAGGGATGGTGTAGTACTACTCGTTTCGAGCACCCTACTATGCTGTGATTCTCTAACTCTGCATGTGTTTGATATATATACGTATGTTGTATACAACCTATCATCTTGATGTAGGTTATAGGTACCAGGCATCAACTTCACTTGTCTAAGTAGGTCTGAATGTGCCCTTGCACCAATGGAAAACGTTGATGGGAGATAACATGAGATTTTCCCTAGGTCAAGTCTTAGTCTTCAGTATGTAGTCGTGAGTCTGGATGTTCACTTTTTGGTTCTCGCTTCTAGTTGTTGGCCATCTAGTGGTATGTGGAGTTATTGTCAAGTTTTGGTTTAGTTAAGCCTATGTGTATTTTGGTAATGCATTAATAAATAAATATTACATTAAGAATGTTAATAGCATGTCAAATATAATAGTATTTTGCTTAGTCATAAAATTTGGAATATTATTTAAGTAAATTTTAATATAGGTTAAATTAATTATTTTAATGTTTTTAATAGTATCTGAGTCATAAGTTTTATTATGGTTAATTAGTTTATTGTTATTTAAAGAATAATATTGGGTAAGAATTTAATGTTGGTTAGTTGTCGAATATGATTCCAAATTTGGGGAATCTCTATGTTAAGTAAAAATTTTAAATTCTTCTGAGTAGTGGGATTCTTGGTAACAGATTCATGATAGTGGAAATTTATGAGTTGTAGCTATTTTTGCTTCTAGGGTTTTATTTTTTAGGGAGAATTGTTTTGAGTAAGGGAGACAGAAAAATTGGGGAAATTTGCTACGGGAAGTTGAAGAAGAGAAAAGTTGAGGAAAATTGGAAGTTTTTGGATTGAATTTTTGGGTATGTTGTGTTTTCTGTAGTAATTCAGTCAAAGTAGTTTTAAATTCTTAAGGAACCTCTTATGTATTGGAACCTATCTCTTTATTCCAGTGAAATTCTTGCTTTCCTGTCACCATTTGACTCTGTATCTGATAGCCTATTTTCCATTCTTGAGAAACTTAGGAATCTCTCAACCTCTGTCAATCCATTTGGGATATCTGCAAAGTTTATCAAACAAATTATTAATTGATATTAGTCTGAATCAATCTTTTATTAGGCTCCTCTACCAGAAAATGAGACCTTTATTCTTTATTCACACATTGAAATGAAACTCAATAGAATCTCACCAAAACTTTTACCTCTATTTGGCTTGCTCATCAATCATTTTCTTGTATTTTCCAGATCATATCAACGATCTTTTGGGTCAAATTGTTGTGCCAAGTTTTTAATCTACAACTTTCTTCCTACCCTAGTTGTCGTCGTATGGCCTTTGTCTTCTTTTTTGTTTTCATTTTCTTCTCATTGTATTATCAGAGTTAATGAGTTGAGTTGGGATTGATTCTTGTCAAAATTTTATATTGTGGAAGGCAAGCTTTCTCTGCTGCCGTTGTATGGCACTAACCCAGCCTCACCTTGATTTTTTTTTTTTTTGCCTTAAAATTCTTACCTTTGGTCTCAGCCTTTCCTATAGGCCCTCACTCGACAGTATGACATAGTTGAGGATAAGCATAATTTAATTCCTTGAAACAAATTATTGATGATAAAACCTCCTTCTTCCCTGAAAATCCATACTTATTGGAAGTTTTTCTACCAAAAACTCTTGTAGATTCTTCTCTGCCAGACTAGTTTTAAGACCCTCTGTTTCTCTGCAAATTTTGGTGCCTCAGTTGAATTCTTGAATCTAATATGAAATTTCTTGAATTCTTACCTGAATGGCTGTTCCTACCTAAAAATCATGCCTTTTTCTTCCTCTTTCATCCGCCTTGGTTGATCTTTGACCTCTGCAATTAATCAATTCATGTCGTTTCTTGGCATTATGCTTTCTTTCAACTTTTTAATCTCTGTAATTTCATCATTAATTACCATATTGTGTAACAATGAATATATTTACAAGTTTATAGTTAAAAAATGTAGTAAATGAGTGATTTTAGGAAGTTTCTAAATCAACTCCTTGAATGTCTAATAAACTTGCCTATATAATTGTTATTTGGTGATAGTTAACAATTGTTAAATACAAATTAACTTGCTCTTTAGGAAATTAAAAATGATAGAAACTTTTGATTAGTCAATCATATATATATATATATATATATATATATATATATATATATATATATATATATATATATATATATATATATATATATATATATATATATATATATATATATATATATATATATATTGTTAGCATAGATTTGTATTTATTTTTAGAATAATTGCTTTTATCAAATATAGATTAGCATTAATAGATTAAGGATTGTATTATTTTTTAATGTTCATACTAGTTTTTTTTTTTTTAAAAGTTAGATGGTGTACTATTTTAGAATTAAATACATTAAGTTAAGTAATTATATTTATTTTATTTTGTTGGATATAAATTTGTTAGTTATGACTTAACTATATACATTATTTTTAGTAAGTAAATAATAAGTTAGAGTTTTAGTATGATTTGAGTTATTATATTAGATTTCTATGGTAATGGTTATGCACATATTAAATGTAATAGTATATGTTATTTTATTTTAAAGAGAGTAAAAAACTTATAATGCTTGCTGGCTTATATTATCCATTGGTGTTATGTCAAGTTGGTTTTAAATATGGTTTTGTTGAAGTCCCTTTTATTAGTTGTTAGTGTCAGTAGTAATAATGTCATCAGTTATTATTTTATTCTTTGGCCCTGAGTCATATTGTTCTAAGGGTATGTCATAGTCATTTAAACCCTTGCTCCATATTGGGAGATGAACTTGTGTATAGTGGTAAGGAGTTCAACTTACCGACTCCAGAGGTATAACTACTTGGGTTTCAATTTGTTATTTTGTCATTATGTTCAAATGTTTTATTGATTTGAGATTTCTAAAGGGGAAAAAGGAAAGTTTTATTGTTGAGGTTGAAATTTGAAATGGCCTATGTAATGTTTTAGATTTTAAGAGATAGATGCTTCCAGTTCCTTGTCCACGCATGTTGCTAGTTTTTGTATGTGGTTAGGGGTTGCTAGTTGTATGTAGGAGAGTGGCTTTCATGGTGGGGTCAGTGCCTAAAGTGGTTACCTGGATAACCCCATGGAAGTTGTAATCAAGTGATAACTTAATAACTTATCTAGGCGAGTTGGGTAGTAATTCACATAACAAGATAAGTATGATGCCTTTGTTGGTCTCCTACAATGGTTTAACAACTAAGCTCATAAAGCTATGACTCAGAGACTGGACATTTGACTTGAATAGCTATCTTAATCACTATGGAGATGCATTTCACTTGTCAACCCAAGGACGTGAACTTGAAATGGGTCAGCACGGTTTGTGCACTAAGAACTTCCAAAGTAGCCATTTCACTCTATAGCTAAGAAAGTCACAATGCTGAAAATAAACTGCTAGGAAAGAAATAACATGAATGCTAAACATCAACCAACAACTATTCTAAGCTCAAGTACATGACAAAAAATAAAAGTCTGGGCAAACAAACAGGAAACTACTTTGTCTGCTTTGGCTGTAGGAATAGAGACAGAGTAGAATTCTAGTGGCTACAGGAACATGCAATGCTAGATTTAACTAATTGCTTTAACAGAAAATACAACTAAACTAAAGGATGGAATGCTCACTAAGTGGGCCCCCTTGGATGAGTATTCCCTAAGACAAATGTAAACTTAGAAATGTAAACTTATAACTTCATTTTATTCAATGGAAAACTTGAGTATAAATGAACATCATAACTATATTACTAAAAACTAGATAATGTGAATACAATCTTTGTTTAATCAACCCCTCAGAAGGAGCATCAGAGTCTTATTTATAGAAGGAAAACTACAAAACTAACTACCTAGCAAGGCGGTCAACTCCAAAAAAATAGGAGGATGCCACTTTAGGGAAAGCATACAAAGTGGATAGGAGGTTACACATGCATGGAATTTGGTCAAGCAAGATGCTTCAACGCAGATCTTGCACAACAGTAACTCCTAAATTTGATCAACAAATAATTAAGACTAGTTACAAGGCATTTATCTTCCCTCCATTTGACATTTGAATGATCACCATGTTTGAATTTATGGCGAGCATCCAACTGACATAATCTTCCTTGACTTTATGGTTGCTAATTATATCTACATAACAATATTAGTACACATTATAATTACACATCTGTAACTACCTTAGAGTAACACTCATTAACCATATGTAAAAATAACATGGATAGTTCATATAGCATGTCATTGTCATAAAGGATTATAAGAAAAAACCTATGCCCAACATCTTATAGTTTTTAGGAAATGTCATAAAAAGATCAGGATCAAAGCACCAAAGTCCAAGATAACTACAACAAGTGGATAATAAAGTTTAACAAATTTGAATCATAAACTAGACTCATCAGCCTCACCCATACCTTGAGTGCTTTCACAGGATAAGGATGGGATGAGAAGGCCTGGTTGGCAAGGTCGACCTCCTTGTCTCCATGAGAGGATGTGTCAGCTCCGCATGTGTCACCCCATGGGGCTAGTGCCTAGTGAGAGGTGACTAGGATAACCATAGATGGGGGCTAGTTTCTAGTGAGAGATAGCCTAGATAACCCATGCTAGGACCATGCGATGACACTCTCCCTACTACAGCTTAGTTACTTCCTCTTTATCTTTTGTTCTAGCCTTCGGAGTATTGACTTGTCTTGAGGATTTGTCTTGTCTTGATGATCTGTCTTATTTTGATGATTTAACTTGTCTTGAAGATCTATCTTGTTTTGATGATTTAACTTGTCTTGATGATCTGATTTGTCTATGCCAAGTCTATATCTATTTTCTTGTATCCTTTGACTAAGTGGAACCTCATTATTATCTCCTAGCTTGGGGGGTGGACCTCAAGGTTCCACATGGTTGGGTGGAAGAGCTTAATCCATTGGTTTTGTTGGTTGACCTAATTCATGATCACTACAGATGATTCTCCAATTCCAGACTTGTACTTGCATCCTCAAGAGTTATATTATAATTCTAGAATTGTATTATATTGTTCTATATTGTAAACTAATGTGATCAGTCATGTAATCTTGTATTTTGAACCTTTGTAATTATTCATCTCTACAAAAGAATGATGTAAATCCTCATCTATTGTATTATAATGTATATCACTTGTACTATTTTTCTGATGCAATTATGTTTCATAGAGGTGTTAGTTGTATAAGTTGTTTAAATGTTGTTAATAGTGTAATTTTATCTAAAGAATCATGCATTTACTTGCTTCAAAAAAACATTATGTAATTCTTGCACTTGTTAGTTTAACACTCTAGGGTTGTATGATGGGGCATCACAAGATAACCTTACATATAGTTGGCTAGTAGAAAACTAAACTTCTAAAGTTATGGTAGTTTGCACTTGAAACTAAAACAAGATTTTCATGTACGTAATTCTTGCAATTCTCTAACTATCCACTTCATCATGAGGCATGTTCCTTGTGTCTAGGGGTCTACGATTCCAAGCTTTCCACAATCTTTAGGTTAGAGATAATGTGCCCATGTAGAGCTTGACATCCCTCTATTATTACCCCATTGGCCCATAGAAAGCATCTTATAATCTTTGTTAGATATTTATAGCATGATTTGGGGAGCAACTAACATGAAGAAATGCATACATGTGGTTGGCTACGAGTAATTAGTTATCTCTTCAACTAAATTTTGAAGGAAAAACATGCATTCATTAATGAAATGGGAATTCAAAGGCACTACATCATTAAGAAATGAAATACCATAAGATGTTGCAAATGGACATGATACAAGAGATAACCTAGGGAAGCTACTACATGAGAACATATATAAATGGAGCCTAGGATGTCCTCAAATTTTTATCATGAAAATTTTAAACTTTTGAGTCTACCAAGTCGAAGTCCATCAATCAACTCATCTTCTCAAAGGTTGTTCAAGTATTTCAATTCATTTGTAAAAGTTTGTTGTCATCTAGCTTTGATCAAGTCAAAACTATTTGTAACGCCCCGCCATGAAACTCTAGAGAACAACACATTTATACTAAATGCAACAGGATAAATTTTTTTTTTTAAAAGATAGAAATAACAAAGTAATAATAACACATCATGACTTGTCCTCTAAGTTAACATGGTTGCATTACTTGACAAGAAAATTAACATAAGCTAACACACATCATGAATTAACATCAGTAAATCATCATAAATCTAATGCACTAAATCAATAAACATTTACATTTACATAACATCATATAAGTATTCATCAGGATCTAGTACATAGTTACAATTTTTCTCGACATATGAATACAACATTTCATCGTTACATTATCAATCTTCTGAATACATATGAATACATACATTATGAATAATCTGATACACAGGATAGCACATGAGCATAATAACTATCTCCATAAACGGTACATGATCTAAATCTGCCACAGGAGTTACAACCTTCTTGCACATGAACAAAGGCAAGGAAAAACCAATGGAGATAAAACACATCCACCTGACCATGTGGAACCCTAAGGTCCACCCCCCGTGCTAGGAGATAACATAAGGTCCCAAACATCAACCAGTCAGGTAGACAATTAACTAACATGTACAAGGACTAAACATGACTCCATCACCACACATGACAACATCACAAGCAACTCAATATCACTTCCAGAGGCAACATAAGACAAATGGGGAGAGAACAACTAGGGAATGCTAGGCTACAGTAGGAAGAGTGTCATTGCATGGCTCTTAGATGGGTTACACTAACAGCCTCTAGCTAGACGCCGGCCCCCATCCTTGGGTTAACCTGACAGTCTCTCGCTAGGCACCAACCCCCATCTATGGTTATCCTGATAGCCTCTCACTAGGTGCCGGCCCCATAGGGTGACACATGCGGAATCAACCTTCCTTTCATGAGGACAAGGAAGTTGATCTTGCCAACCAGGCCTTCTCTACCCATCCTTAGTCTAAATGAGCACTACAGGCATGGGAGAGGAAATCCAATTATCTTGTTAATGTGTAATTTACCCTTTTCCCCCTAGTTCATTTTTAGGTTTTCACTTAATTAACAACTTTCAATGGGTTATCCTAACAGCCACTTTGGGCGCCGGCCCCACATTGAAAGCCACTCCCCTACCTGCATCTAGAAACCCTAACATCAAGCAAGACAATGACTATCATACTGATAAGTGTATATAAACAATGCAAGGCATTTACCTCCTTGCATACAAAACATATTCACAACGACCAACCTGTACATCATTGTCCCAAAACTTTTAGTTGATCAATCACAAACACATATCCAGAGCAAGGCATGGGTCATCTTGCTCGCAAATCTCAACCATGAATGAAATAGTTTCTCTTTACGATTTCCAAGATCTCCCCATTACAATACTAACACAAGCTCGACATCAACACTTCCTTGAAGGAGATTTAAACCCATCATAATATATTCACAACATAGTATGTACATCATCTCACAATATCGTTTACTAAGACCCGCATACATAGACAAAAGACATCATGTTCTTACCACATCTTGATTTCAAGACACCTATCAACAAAATACATACAATCAAATCATATTTAACCAATAGCAAGATTACATATACACAAGAAACATACAATTGACTACCCCTCTTAGCCTCTGGAATCAACTTCCACTAGACACCACTGTAACACAACAATCCCACATTGACATCCACTCTAAAAAGTACAGCTTCATCAAATAGATGAATCCAATTAAAATCCCATAAGTGCAATATAAAATATGACATACTAACCATGGGTCTTCGAGACAGTAACGGTACTCATAAGATGCCCATAATTCAATACAACATTTACTTCAATTATTCTACTAATCCTTGTAACTAAGAAGATATAAAACTAAAAGATACAACAACATAATTTATTATATCAAATGGGATTCATAAATGTGTACCACATTATGAATGCAAATAACAATTCATCAAAGTCCAAAACACTTTAACATTAATTCACTATCTTAAGCCTAGCAACAAAACCTATTTTCCTTAAAATTAAAAGAAGTACCAATGATTAGATTTCCCAATCTATAAGGACACTTATTTAAAAATGACTACTTTAGTATAACATAACCAACTAGCTTTACAATGACTAATCAATAACTTGAGGTTTATTGGAAAGCATTGAAGGGAAGAACTATTTAAGTCGAAGTGAGATGAGTTGCAAAGTTCCATCACAATTCAGTATGCATGACACAACAGAATAGAAACAATTGCCAAAAGGAAAGTTCTATCAAGCTACATCGTTATTTGCTCTATCTTTAAATATATATATATATATAGAAGGAGAGAGATCTTAACCCATGAAAATATCTATTCTTCAATTGGGTAAAGAAAACCATTACAACTAAAAGATCCTATATCCAAATCTAATGAAATAATTCTACAATGATGCTAAACACCCTTAAAGTTATAATATGACACTTACACTAAACCAAGACTAATTTTAAGAATCTACCTGATTCCCATAACCTACTATCTTTAGAAATCAAGCTTCTAATTTGGGTGCAAATTTTTTTTAAGTTTAAACAATGTATTATTTACCAACCTTAATAATAACTACGAATTCTTTTATTATGTCTACAAAGTAATCGTAACTTAAAATTAACTAAATGAAATATTTGTCTTCACTAAGATATTATCTCTCTATTCATAAAGGACTTATAATAGAGAGTATTCTATCATAAAAGTGTAGGCAAATCAAAAAGAAATGTTAATAATAAAACTATCTAACACAGTTTGAAGATTATGATGATTATCCACCCAAAAGCAGTCATTTTGAAGTATATTAAAACATTTAAGAACTTTTAATAAAGGGACACCATAAAGGCACGTGTTCTAAGTTTAGGAACTTCTAAAATAACCATTGTTTCCTATGGAGTAATCAATAAGATCATCTCAGTATAATTTAATGCCATTGTAATTCAGTTGCATTCGTATATACGTAGCTATGTGTAATAGGATGTCTCTCTTTTGTAGAGATAAATCATACATATGTACTCATGAAGTACAGTAATTCATTTTTTGAATGAAATATGAAGTTATTGAATGCAATAACAGATATCATTTACTTCTAAGTTGGAAACTACAATCATTATAAATCTCAAGTCAGCTTGGCATTATCACAATATAGATGTAAGCATATAATTGTTTCCAAATATAAAATCTGTAAACCTTTATTTGCTTTTAAAATAAAGTTAAAATATTAATAAAAGCAAGTGGATTAAATACCAAAAGATAACACCTTCAATAAAATAAGCATCATTTAGTAAAATCCGCAGAATAATTCCAACGCAAAAACTAACTATAATTTCAATGGCACCTTCTTATATGCAGATATACACTCCTAAACTTTCAATAGGGTAATTACAATATTTTAAATGCAACCTTATATCTCTATAGAATAGATTCAATTAAATAGACTGCATGCATGAATGTGGACGCCAGACAAGGCACACAAATTGTGTAATAAAGTGCCTTAAAAATATGAGGTCATGTGGAAACACAAGGTGCCAGATTTGCACAAAGTGGATTTGATGAAAAAGGCATTAGAAACTTTCAATCAAATGCAATTGGCAGGCTTAACACCAAATTCACAACCTTTTTCAAGATTCTCCTCCTTACGCGCTACCTATGGAAAAATGGAAGCCTTGGAACATATATGGATATCCATCGTAGCATAAGGGATAGAAGAAGTCTGTCAGATGTTGTAGTTGTAATGGCCTACTAGACATGTATGCATAATGGTGGAAGAATAGATAGGCACATGAACTTTTTGACAGATTGCCTCAAAGAGATATTATCTGATGGGATCTGGCTATTGTCGGATTGCACAAAATGGATCTGTGGAATAGGCTTTCTTGCAGGATATGCACAGAATGGATATCCGTAAAAACCTAAACAAAGGTCATTGCTAGATGTTATAGTTAGAGTGCACTGGTAGACAGCTTGCACAACGTGGGAGCATAGACAAAGCACGTGAACTGATTGGTAGAATGCCTTGCAAATGCGAAATGGTGCAGAGCGCTTGTACATGTATACAAAATGTGGAAGCATAAAAAAGGCACGTGAATTGTTTGACAGTGTGCCTCACAGAAATTTGCACTCATAGAATGCAGTGACGGTAGGACAAGCACAAAATGGATTCGTTGATCAGGCTTTAGAAGCTTTCCAGCAAATACAATTGACAAAAGAAAAATTTCAATAATAGATCCATTTCTACGGATGTAAAAGCTTAGACAAGGCACACCAAACATTTGATGGAAGCCTCAAAGCGAAAGAGAATCCATCGCATGGAATGTAGTGATCTGAAAATATTTGCAAAACAAATTTAATTTAAAGAATGTAAAACTCCAAAGCAAAAATCAGTTGGCAGGAGGCTAAAATACCAATTTCCTAACCCTTATTAGTGTCCACCTAAATGTGGTAAATATCAGACATTCAATTCTGCATTGAGGAAAATACATAGAAACCATAACAAGATCTACGAAACAATAACTTATATTTCTCTAAACTAGATACAATAAAACCCTACCCAATAGATAAAAATCCAAAGTGTATTGAGAGTGGACAAAAGACCTTGTCTAAATATTACTACTACATATGGTAGCACACCGGGAAATATAATGAACCATAATAAATCCCAATAAATTTCCTTCACAAAAACAATAAGAATATTATCTAGCATAATGTATACAATGCTCACATATAGATATTCACAATAACTAAAGAATATTAAACTAAAATTTTCAAAGAACGAAACATACCCAAATTTTCACCTCCAACTCCCTCTTTACTTCCCTCTGAATTTCCCACAATAGCCTTCTGGATCCCCCCTTTCACAGCAAAAATCTTTCTTATATATTTGCAAAAGTGCAACCACAAAACGGGAAAAACAACTAACTCAACTAATTACAAAATATTAAATTTATTAAGCCCTTAATTATAAAATAATTACCCAATCTAAATTTATTCATGTAAACGGGTAATTTACTTACCCCCACATTTACACATACAAACACTTAATTGTTTACCCAATTGCATACAACATAATATTATTATCATTAATAATAATAATTATTAAAATAATATTACACTACACATAATAATAATTTATTTATATTTATTGGTTCACAACCAACTTATTAAATCTGAATAATAATAATAATATGATATAACCTTATTAAATATTATAGTGGGTTAAATAATAGTATACTATATACTATTATAATTTCTATTACACCACAACAAAATCTAGGCACATATCATTAACCCACCAAGCAAGAAAGATCTCGAATGCCAAATCAACACAAGTTCACAAGCCAGGGCCAAACTCTCACTTAACCAACAGGCTCCATCAAATATCAATCAGTTGCAAGACCTGACATACTGACAGAACTTACAGGTATGTCATGCATCCTAATCGAGGATGATGTCTTGGGGTGTGGACCTTAAGTTATCTCCAGAACAACTTATCCATAGGGTTCAGGGCACGCTCAGACCTATTAATTCAGGTGGAGTCGATGCCAGATACCTGCATCCTGCAACAACTGACACAGTCAAGCATATATAGACACACAAGCTGACACTGGGTGAAAAAGGAATCACAATATCGCAGGGCACTCGCAAGCGAGTGATGCAACATCGTCCTTTCCACATCAGATCAATCTAGATTAGATAACACATAATCATAACCAAATCGAATCTACCTCATTATCTGAACAGCACCATACTCTGAACATGTAGGTGCATGAAATTGAATAAGTCTCAAAAGTACCATCATAACAATTAAATCTAACATAATCGGTCCATGAGATCCATTCTAACATATAACAATTGTAGTAAGATCGACATCTTAATCATTGGAATGCAAACAATGTCAAAGCCTTACCTTAATTATTCCTGTTATTTTACCTTCATATTCATGCACCTTGATCAGTCCACCTGTACATCCAAGGTGGGAGCGGAGGGGCACTACACTATTAATGTCGAATAGTCTCAATCATAGGTGATTTAGGAAAAGAACTTGGACATTTTAATTTATCAAAAATGTTCATGTCTAGATGTAAAGTTAGTTGTCACTGTGTCATATACTTGAATGGCACCCATAAAAATCATGAAATTGATGTCTGTCAAAGGTTGCTCAAGGTTCTGTGCCAAATATTTCATTTTTGTTGATATTGTGGGAATTTCAATATTTGTATCAGTGGCCTAAAATGATTTGTCAAATTCAAAGTGGAATAATTAAGATCTCTCTTTTTACATTTGTCAAGTGAAATTTTATTGGTTGAACAGTTTATAGATGTAACATGGCTATATATATCTATAAAATTTATAGATGACATCTCTACGGCATATACATGTACATGTAAATTGTAGCACAGTTCAAAGAGCATATATAGAATTAAATAAAAGCATTCAAAAATTATCATATTGATGCATGCTTGAATAAGAATCTAGGGCATTCTCTACATGATTTCTAATAGAGAGATCATTTGTACATTAAGAACTACCATGGTTGAAATTTAAAATTTGTTCAACAAAAGAATTATTAATTTAACTTGCATGGATTGTAAAATAATTAATACATGAACATACATCTAAATAGTGAATTTAGGTCTTCAAAACATAAAAAACTGTAAGTTCTTCATCCATATTTTTCATACCACATCAAGTGGTTCAGCTTGCTCTTCAATCACATCTAATATTCTCTGATGATTTTCACTATGTAGTCTCCACTTATGACATCTGTGTGTGTTTAAAACTATATGAAGAGTCAGGCTGGTAGCAATTACTAGGTGGCTATACTGATATACCTTGTTATTAGGTTGATAATCAATAAAGTGAATCCCATGTTGAACAATCTTGACTTGTTTGAGATATGTCCCTTGCACTACAACTGAACTTGTGGGAAACAACATTCCACACCATAAGACATAACATTTTTAAGGTAAATGTAACCTACATGTACATCTATGAACATGTATAGCATTATCATTGCTTGGTAAGACATAACATAAATTATAATATAGAAATTAAACACATTTTAAATCACTCTCGAGGTACTTGACATGTACATATGTAACAAATTGAAAATTATTTAAAAATATATTAAAATAAAGTTAAACCTATGGGAAACACTATTCCATCACTTGTTTCTGGATTTATTAGCTTTTGTCTCTCTTCTGTGCATCACAATAAATAATAACTAACTTGTTCTATATTTCTAGCCTTTGCTATGACTGCAAAAATATCTCCTACACCAAAAATTTACATACATTCCAAAATTTGTAACTTAAAAAATTTAGAGATACCTTATATATATACACACATACCTTTTTTAATCAATCCTAAAATATGGTTATAATCAGTTGAAATCAAAGGAATGTCTTCAAATCTTTCATCCTCATCTTCATTGTATGTGTTGGTAACAACTAGTGGCACATTCTTCCATTCAGTGACATATCCACGTTGTTGGTTATTATAATTCTCAAAATCTCCCAACATGCACTCATAAAAAAAACAAAAGTAATCCCTGGTGCACAACATCCATGTAGGGCTATTTGTACTCATGACACAATGCAATGATCTTGTTTTCTCTACCCTCTTGGATCCATACATTGATCTTCTATCCACACCTACAAATTTATTATATATCAAGTACATTATGAATAAAATATATCTAAATAATTAAATTCAAACTAAAATAAACAAACTTGTGTGTACACATATATCATATACATGAATATATATATTTAAAGTACATCCATACATTAAATAAATTCAAACAATACATACTTGATATTTCCCAAAACACTCTATGTGGAATGTATCTGTTTGTTCTTGAAGATGTGCCGGCCTCATTTGGTACAAAGTGTAACTTACACCATTCAACAACATCATGTGCATCATTTATACGGTCTCCATCATAATTTATTTGATGTTTCCCTAGAGCATGTTTGATTGAAGCTCCTGCGCCATCATGTTCACCCTTTCCATGCCCACTCTCAAAGAAATGCTAAACATGTGGTATATTGTCATTTTGATGATATCTACATAGTGCATAAAATGGCCTTGCTGATTTGAATTGTGACGCATATCCATCTGACCATACAAAATGCCTTTCAAAATTTACACCCTTGCTTGCCAAATATCCAAAAAACTTCTTAAAGCAATGTTGTACAAAAAGTGTGTCATGCTCTTTATCATCACTAATTTAGAAGTGATATTCTTTCTTGATGAATCGTGCTTGAAATGTACTATCAACACCATCCAAATCTATTTTTACATGTCGATAACACACATGCACCATAATAAATATTTTCTCTAAAAAGTAATATTCTTATTGAATCTCTTTTTGATGTACAAAGAGTAATTTTCTGCAAAGTCAACTACTGATAAAATTGTTCTAGGTGGGAAAGTATCTCTTAATGTTTGAAATTGTTGTGATTTCCACTTAGCAAAAAAAGCATGGTGTATATATGGTTGAATCAATTTACGGAAATTTTCCATAAATGTTTTAATAGGTATGTCATCTTCTACATAATCTAACCTTGTAGATTCTTTCCCATGTTTTGTTTGAAACTTGACATACTTGTACCTCTTGCAATTTACCAACTTCATTGGGTCGATATCTTCATTTCTCAAAGGCATTTTAGCCAAATTTCCACATGTTTCACAAAGACCTTTTATGCAGTTTATTTGAACATTTCTATTATCATCATCTAATTTATTACATAAGATGGATGCTATGAACTCAATTGCCCATTTAGGAGGTGCATTTACAATACCATCATTGTCTTCATAAATCTTTCGAAACACCTGATAGTAGATATCAAATTCAATATGATAACAACAAGTTTCAAAAACCTTGTTTGTCTTCACATAATATGGCCTTAACCTTTCAAACATTGTTTGGCCAATCTTTATATTTAGATTTGAATTACAAAAGTTCACATACATTGCATGTTGTGTTATCTATAGCCAATGTTTTGTATGTAGTTCATAACTATTAGGCCTAATTCTATGTTTGATAACATCTCTACTATTTGATGAAGCACGAGTATCATCATTCCAAAAGGTTGAGATCAAGTTTCTAACAAAATCTTTAATCCTGTCAGATCGAGGAGCTCTACACATAATTGCCCAATTACCTTCTGACATACTATCATCCAATAATTTTCTCCTTTTCACAAATTTTGTTACTGTCTTTCTACTAAAACCAAGCTTAGATGAAATTAAAGACAATTGTCTTTTTCTGGAATTTCTTTCACTTACAATACCTATGAACATCACTCTTCTTGTAATGGACTTATCCACAGATTGAGATTTTTTCGCAATGGAAGCCAAACCTTCTTTAACATTTTCAACAATATCTTTTTCTAGCTATGAATCTTTCCCCTTTTTTAATGACAAATCAACACCCAACAATTGTAATGGCTCATGTAGCTCCTTACTAAGAAGTACAATTGATAACAATTGGGTTCAGCCAAGTGTATCAAGATTATCGAAATGAGCAATTATTTCCTTTGCAGTTTTATTCATCGACCTCCTATCAGTATGTTTAGGTTGTCCAACATAATGTTTCAATTTCTCAATATCCATTTTAAGTAAATGATCTAAATTTCTATAAGAAATTTTTCTTTTCACCTCTTCAACTAGATTAATATGCTCATCCATACCAGTCAAAGAAAGCGATCCTGACCCCTCTCCAACATCCATTGTTTGCACTTGGGCCTTCTCTTGGCTAACATCAACTATGTGTTCTTCAACAACATTTGCTCCACTTTCTGTAACACAAATGAAGGAAATACATATTAAAATAAAAATAAAAATAAAAATAAAAATAAAATTATTTATTTTATAAAATAAAACTTTTTAAATAATAAACATTTTTTTTATTTTATTGATTTATACTCTTAAGTTCTACAATGTAGAAATTATTATGTTTTCTAAAAAATATTTTCATTCTTTAGGAAAAAGAAAATCTAAAAAGCATTCTTAAAATATTTCAACAAATCTTTTCTTAAAAATTTTCTTTTATTCCTTAATTTAGCATTGAAAATCATAAAAACACAAATAAAAAAGCCAAAAAAACATTCATGATAAAAATTTATTGGATAAAAAAAGCTAACAATTATTATAAAATATATTTTAGAGAAAGAAAACAAAAAAACAGTGATAAGAGTTTGTTTTAAAATTAGGAAGTGTGGCTTTTTAAATATAAAGTTTTTAGATTTAAAAGAATTTTTAAATAAAAATAAATAATCAAGAAAAAAAAATCTAAAATGAAAAGTGAACTTGATTTTTTTAATAAATTATAATAGAAATATATGTTACCACTTTATAAAAAACAATGAAGTTGAGTTGGAGATAGGGAGAGGGATATGGAGAGTTAGAGAGGGACAGAGATAGATATGAAGGCCCCAGTGAGGGGGAGGTAGAGGTAAAGAGAGTGGGCAACTTGAGAGAGAGAGAGAGGTATATATTTATCTCTAGGTAGAGAGGTGGAAATTATAGTCAAGAATGAGGAATGACTTAAACTAAATGACATCAGAGCTACATGAAATCAATGCGTATATATTTAAGCATAAATCAAGTGACCTAGATTAAATGACATCCTACTACATGATTCATCAATACATGTATATATTTAAACATAAATAAAATGACCTAGATTAAAAATAGAAAATAAAATATATGCATACCTTGTTTTTGTTTATGATATTTTTCTAATCTTTCTTCATTCAATCTTGCTATAGGTTTTGCAGAATACTTTCGTGTAGTGTTATTTTGTCTTCTCCTTTTCTTTCCGATCTCCTTCTTTGTAAAATATGACTTCAAAATTCTTCTCTCAAAGATTTCTTGGACTCCCTTGCACAAGAAAAATGCAAATTTATCTTGTTTGTAATTGATTTATAATGAAAAAAAGAAATCGTATTTATATGCCATACAAAAAATTAAAACATTAAAAACAAAGCATGTTGGCATGCCTTCAAATGAAGGCTAACCGTTAGAGAGAAAAAAAAAAATTAAATACAAGGTGCCTTCGAACGAAGGTGGCCATTATGGGTTTCAAGATGTCATGTCAACACCTTCGTTTGAAGGAGGTAATTCTTTGAATGAATGACGTCACTTTCCTTCGTTCGTAGGGGTCTTCAAGCGAAGACCCTCACTTGGCACCTTTCTTGATTCCCTTCCCCTTTCTTCTGCAAAATTTTGTCTTTCAAAGCCCAGTTGAAGGTCCAAATGGGTTCACCTTTACCAAACCAAATTGGAGGATCAAAGTGCTCGAAACGAGATTTCCAACAAGTATAGTTTTGATATATTTTGATTTTATTATGATTTTTTTTTAGATTTACTAAACATAGGTTTTTCACCGAACATCAAGTTCTTTGTTCGACACACATGGAAAAATAGTAAATTAGTGAATTTTTTTTTTGAAAAATATGTATACACTAGGTATTGATGTCCTTGTTTCAGCAAAAAAAAAGTGAATTTTGATACATACAGAAAAAGTTATGTTCTATGCAATACGCGTATGTCTAAATTATAATTGGTTTGACTTCAAAACTGTAGCACCCCTCCATTCTCACCTTGGATGTGCAGGTAGTTTGGCTAAGGAACCTGATGATGAGGATGGAACAAGAGCTTCTGTTAATACTTTTGGGAGTGTAGTGCCCCTCCATTCTCACCTTGGATGTATAGGTGAACTGGTCAAGGCGCATGAAGGTGAAAGTAAAATAACAGGAATATTCAAGGTAAGGTAAATAATTGATGTTGTACAATATAGATAGATGCTTCATTCATGTGTGGTTTCATATGATAGTTAATGTGTTTTATTGATAATCTCTATTGTGGCACTGATAATGCAGGCTTTGGCATTGTTTTGCATTCCAATGATTAAGATGTCGATCTTACTACAATTGTTATATATTAGAATGGATCTCATGTGACTGATTCTATTAGATTTAATTGTTATGATGGTACTTCTAACACTTATGATTTCATGCACCTGTATGTTAAGTGTAGAGTTATGTTCAGATTAAGAAATAGATTTGATTTGGTTATGATTATGTGTTGAGCTAATCTAGATTGATATGACATGGAAGGGACGATGTTGCATCACTCACTTGTGAGCGCCCTGCGATGTTGTGATTCCTTTTTCCACCTAGTGCTAGCTTATATGCATCTATACATGCTTGACCATGACATTTGTTGCAGGATGCAGGTACCAGGCATCGACTCCACCTAAATTAATAGGTCCGAGCGTGCCTTGAACCCAATGGATACGTTGTTTCGAAGATAACTTAAGGTCCCACATCCCAAGTCATTATCATCAATCAGGATGCATGACATGTCTAGTCAACCTGTCAGTTCTGTTAGTATGTCGGTCTTGCAATTGATTTATATTTGATGGAGCTTGTTGGATAAGTGCATTTTGGCCTGACTTGAGAACATGTTTGATTTGGTCTTTTTGAGAACAGGTTTGATTTGGGTTCTGACGGCTGTCCTACTCAGTGGGTTATGTTGTATGCCTATATTTCATTATATAGTCATACTAATATTTGACCCACTTTAATATTTAATAAGGTCATATAATATTCTTATTATTATTATTAATATTTAATAAGATTAAATTGGTAATTGATAATTACCTAGTTCAAATAATTATTTAAAGTTGTTTGAATATGAATTATTTTATTACTACTATTAAATTGATTTAATTAAGGGAAGGTCACTGAACGCTAGTAAACGCACTAACCAGACCCTAGAGTAGAGAGGAGATAGTCCTATCATCCAATTAACGAAGCCTAACAATTGGATCAAGAGTGTATTGATTCAGCATTACACTATGGTTACTAATGGATTTGTGATAATATGTTATTTATGATGGATATATGTTGGCTATATATTGTACTAACACTTCTTGTTGAGTGTACATTTAGAATTATTATGTCAATAGATGATGGTGGTCATTTAGCCACTTTATGTCTTTCTGTGTGATGTCTGACCTAGGCATGGGGCCCTAAGGTCTATTGGCCATGATGTTAATAAATATTATTTTTAGTTTTATGTGATAAAATAATTATGTTCTTGTGTGGGATTTATCCTTGTAACTTTTAAAATAATTTTTAAGTGTTTTTAAGAGGTCTAAGTTGTATTTTATGTTTGGAAAATTGTCTTATGTCCAAAGTACATAGGTAAGAAGTTTATTTTTGTCATTTATAATATTTTAAAAGGTTTTTAGACCCTCCTTTAAGCCCCACTTACAAAAGTGACGAAAATGGGGAGGTGGTTGGTTGAATTAGTTGGGTGGTTGAGTTAGTTTTGGGTAGGAAGTTACTCTTTTATTCTCTTTAAAAACTCTTCATGGAGTGGGGGTGACTTGCTCATTTTTATGATTTTCATTCAAGGATTCTACCATTAGTGGGATATTGTGATTGAGGTATCATGTTTTCTTTAGTAATTAAATATAAATATTATATGTTTTCTTTATTGATTAAATGTAAATTTTATATGTTTTTCTTTATTGATTAAATATAAATATTATATGTTTTTCTTTATTGGTTAAATGTAAATATTGTATGTTCTAAATATTATATGTATCCTTTATTTATTAAATGTAAAGGTTGTTTTACTGAGGGTTGTTGCTTGTGAAATTGGAAAAAGAAAACATTTCAATGTAAATCTTGAAAGAAGCATATTTGTTGCCTTATTTGCATGTCATAAACCTAGATCATCATAGCATAAGTAGATCTTGTGTAAGTAGAATTAATATTTCTAATAAGGTTATGGAAGTAATGTATAATAGTTGTAGAAACCATATTTTGTACTCTAGAATTGCTGATGTTTTCTAAGAAGGTTCCTTGAATTGTTGGGCCTTATTCATAAATTAAATAAAATGTTGTGAACCTCAGGTTTTGATTAAGATAAGTATAGACCAAATTCCCTCTTAGGTTCTTCCCATCTTGTATTCTTATTTTGTTGACGATGCTTAGCTAAATGGAAGTATAGAATGTGGATGTTTTGTTACTAAGTAGGGAAAACATGGCTAATTAATAGTAGTAGCCTTTAGTGCTGAATATCATCATTAAGTTCATATGGTTAGTATTTTACATTTTATTAATTTCATTACCTCAGACCTCTTATTACCTCCTTATGCATAGTTAAACTTTGGTGCTCTCTTGAGAGATACCTTGGGCAATGTATAGTCATGAGACTTTAACTCTAGGAAATGTTGATAACCTTGTCCTATTTTAAAAGGGAGTTATGTTTATATAGTTTAAGGAATAAATTCCTATCGATCATGATGTTAATAGAATTCTGGGTTTATTATTTTATGAGTAGGGGAATCAATCTTTTAATTGCGGGTTATTATTACAAAAAAAAAAAATGAGGATAAGACTTTTGTAGTACCATCATAGTAATGTTATCATTAGAGGAAACATTCTTCAACTCTTTATTAGTGCATTATAGTATGCTACAATTGTGGTTAAATACGAGTTCAAATTAATTATTCTACCTAACAAAAAAATTGTATTTAGGATTGAATAAGTGGTAATTCAAGTGTATTATGTTAAAGTTGTTTAGTATCTAATTTGGTTATAATTGTTCTTCATTGCATTTGAAGATAGGATGTTGTATTGAGTTGGACTATGACTTATTCTTATTTTGATTTACTAGAATGGCATCCATACTAGAATTTAGCTAGTTGGGAACTCCTTGTGTAAGAAAAGTTTAATAAGAGAACTTTAGTTATCATAAATATGGTAGGATGTAGGGTTTGGATCTTGAGGTTCTTAGTGAGTATCGCATCTTAGTTTAAAAGTGATATGCTTATCATGTTATTGAATTAAGAATAGAATCATTTGTGATCTCTTTTAGATAGTTTAGTTCTAAGCGTTGCTCATCAAGTGTCTTGTCGAGTAATGGTTATTGCTAACTTTTCCTAGTAGTGAATTAAATGTTGAGAATAAGTGCTAACTCTTTGTTATAAGTGTTTTGGACTTGGATGAGTTGTTGGTTGCATTCATAATGAAGTCCACATTCATGGATCCCATTTGATATAATAAATTATGTTGTTGTTTATATCGTCTTGTTGCAAGGAATAGTAGAATAATTGAAGTGAATGTTGTATTGATTCATGGGCATCTTATGAGTATGGTACTGCTTTGAAGACCCATGGTTAGTATGTCATATTATATATTGCACTTAAGGTATGTTATTGGATTGGTCTATTTGAAGGAGTTGTGTTTTTAAGAGTAAATGTTAATGTGGGGATTGTTGTGTTTCAGTGGTGTCTAGTGAAAGTTTATTCCAGAGGGCAGTAGGGGTAGTTGTGGGTTGATCCCTGCATTGTTGCATTCTGGTTGAAGAATGAGCATGTTTTGGTTTTTTGTGATGTTGACTTCCCCCTGCTTATGGCTTATATGATTTTCACGACTGTTTAAGAAGGATAATGCCCTGCTCTAGATTACACTTGGTTATGGTTGAAATTTTGGGAGCAAGAGGACCCATGCCTTGCTCTGGTGATTTATTATGCTGTGATTGGTTGCAAGATGGTTGATGCCTTGCATTGTTATGTATATTTGTTACTATGATGATAGTTGTTATGTTTGATGGATAGGGTTTCTAGGTGCAGGTAGGGGAGTGGCTTCCAATGTGGGGCTGGCGCCCAAAGTGGCTGTCAGGGTAACCCATTGGAAGTTGTTAATCCAGTGATAACTTAATAAATTTAGGGGGTTGGGTAGATTTCACACTAATCAAGATAATTGGATGCCTCACTCATGCCTGTAGTGCTCGTTCAGGCTAAGGATGAGATGAGAGGGCCTGGAATGGCAAGATCAACTACCTTGTCCTCATGAAAGGTATGTTGATTCCGCATGAGCGTTGTATGGGGGCCGGGGCCTAGGAAGGCTTACCAGGACAACCCATGACAAGCCATGTGATGACACTCCTCCCTACTGCAGCCTAGCATTCCCTAGTTGTACTCTCCCCATTTGTTAAGTGTTTACCTCTGGAAATACTATGGTGTTGATATTGACATGTGATGTGTTGTCTCATAGTTTACTGTCTACCTGACTATCTATTGTAGTGAGACGTTATGTTATCTCCTAGCTCAGGGGGTGGACCTCAGGGTTCCACATGGTCAGGTGGAAGAGCTTTTATCCATTGGTTTTTCCCTTACCATTGTTCATGAGCGAGGGGGTTATATCTTGTGTATCAGGCATCAGATCTTGTACCAGTTAAGAAGGTAGTGATCTATATTCATGTACTTGTCTGGTGTACCAGTTGATTCATAATGTATGTATTCAAAAAGTGATAATGTAACAATGTAATGTTGTACTCATATGTGAGGAGAAATTGTAACTATGTACTAGATTCTGACGAATACTTATATGATGTGATGTAGATGTAAATGTTTATTATTAGGCTTACAATGAGTTACTGATGTTAATTCATGATGTGTGTTAGATTATGTTAATTGTTTTTTCAAGTAATGCAACCATGAAATCTTAGAGGACAAGTCGTTAGTTCAAATGATGTGTATAGATGTGTTAACATTACTTTGTTATCTTATTCATATAAAAAAAAAATTATCCTGCTTTGCATAGCATAGATATGTTGTTCTACACACATGGAAAAATAGTAAATTAGTGAATTTTTTTTTTGAAAAATATGTATACACTAGGTATTGATGTCCTTGTTTCAGCAAAAAAAAAGTGAATTTTGATACATACAGAAAAAGTTATGTTCTATGCAATACGCATATGTCTAAATTATAATTGGTTTGACTTCAAAACTAAATTTAAAAAAAAAATTCAACAAAACATTATGAAAACAAATGCATTCACTAGATATTGGTGTTACCAATTTAAATTCGAAAGAATCAAAATTTTATCCTTTGTAGAAAAAAAGTTATGCATTATGGAATACACATCACTTTAAAAAAATGTTGTTTACTATTAAAAACTAGTTATCAAAGGAGGTGCAAAAAAAAAAAAATTTAACTCAAATTTTTTTTAAAAAAATATTTTTAGAATCTACAGACAAAATCTCACAAATCACTAGTTTGCATCATCTTCAAATTCCTAATGATTTAGTGGCTATAGGTGTTAGAAAGTGAATATTTAGTTCAAAATGTTGATTTCAATGTCATGTTTGGTAAAAAAGTGTAACCCACTATTGTGGGATCAGCGTATTATCATTCAGAGTAGGTTGCAATCTTTGTACAAGTTTTTTATAGACATGTTGAGTTACTTGTAGATGGTGAAGAAAGTAGCAAAGATAAATTAATTATCATCAAGGAGGTTCATTTTTATATCAATGATGATACGGGTCATGATAGAAGTTATGTAGCACATTATTTTAGAATATTTTTTGAAGATTTGAAACAACGTGACATAAGTGCATTACAACACTAGATTTGGTCTAATGGATGTGCTGGTAAGTGTTGATTTTATTTTTATTTTTATTTTTTAATTTTAAATTTAAATTTATAACTTTACTGACTTGAATCGATTACTTATATACATATAGTTTGAACTATTTTTTGGTTTTCAAATGGTTGTTTATATAACTAAATACAAGACAATTTAAGTCTGCAAAAACATTTAATTGGTTAATGCAACAACATTGTAGAAATAATATAAAGTTTTTGTGGATTTTTTTAAAGTGGACATGCAAAAGGAGAGCACGATGGAGCAAGAGCATGTGTGAAGCATGCACTTCACCAATATGAACTTGTAGGTAAATTTGTACCATAAAAAATTTATGTAAATTTAAAATTGTTGAATACTTCACCTTGACATGAACTTGCAGGTAACACCATATGGAATGCAAATGAAATTGTTGAATGGTACAAAATTTATTTTGGTGCTCGTGACTCAATACACAACAAAAACTATTTTTGGGAAGTTAAAGGCATGTATGTGAATTGAATATGTTATTTGAAAACTTTATTTAAATTCAAGTACATTAATTTATTGAATTTATTTTAATAAACAGACATTTATATTTACACAAGTCTTAATTGGATGCTTGAAACTAAATAAATATTAAAGAAGTAAATTTAGAAGTTTAGTCTTAATTGGATGAGCTTGAATTTGTTCATACATAGATATTGATCGATTGAATCCTTATAATTGTCAAACAATTAATACTATAAGAAGTTTGCATCAAGTCATGACCATAGGACATAGCAAGCCTCTTTCTATTCAAGTGAGAGAAAACTCGTGTCTTTGTGTTGATTGCCTTGAGAACAATGCAAATATTTTATATTGTGAGAATATTAGAGATGGATATGTTTCACAATGGGAAATGAAACAAATAGTATCAATGCCTTCTTTTGAAGATAGTGACATTGTAAATATCTATGATCCTCTATATTTAGCTAATTACGAACATGTATCGGATTTAATTGTTACAGGTAAATTCTAAATGTAAATTTAAATTAAATTTGAACTTACAAAATTTTGATTTGTATTCTACCTAAGTCAAGAGTCATTATAAATATTTAAATGATTTACATTGAATCTAGATAATGTACATACATGTTTACTTGTGGTGTGTATAGGAGATATTTCTGATGTGGTTGCAGAACCTAACAATACAGAAGGTGTAGATTACTATCTACTAAGATGCATGCAACCAAAATCCAAATTGTTAGAATCAATGATAGATGGTGACAGACAATCTTATACCATTAGATCAGTCATTGTTGAAGGCACATATTATCAACAAACAAAGATAGATAAAAATGGTATTATATTTATTGATTATATGCCAAGACAAAAGGTTCTACATTATAGTCACTTAATTATAACAAAAAGATTAAATTTGGAAACTTTACCAAAAAGAGGACATGGTCAACAAAAGTGGAGGTTGTTTATTGAAGATCATGAAAATATTTTAGAGATAATAAAAGGTAGAGAAGATCCAGATTATATGTACCAAGAGCTTTAAAAGTTCTGTGGATGTTATAATTTACATTATTGAAGAGCGAGTTCAATTAATTGATACATGGTATGAACGTATGTTCACACTAGATTCCTAAGATATATAAATAAATTAGTTTTATTTTAAAATTTATTATTCTTAATAGTTCTTTCCTTTTAAATTTTAATTTCAATGATTCTTGATTATTAAACTTCATGAACTATCTAGGTATGATCTCTAAAATATATAGTCTTTAATTTAGGTAGATTAGGTCTTCGGTTTTAGGTTTAGGGTTTTAGGCTCTAGGTGTCTTAGGTCTTAGATGTCTTAGGTGTCTTAGATATGTCTTAGGTGTCTAGGCATGTCTTAGGTGTTTTGGTTACGTCTTAGGTGTTTTACATCTTAGACCTATCTTAGGTCTTTAAAGGTATCTATGTCTTAGGTCTTAGGTGTCTTAGGTCTTTTTTAAGAATGTGTCTATGTCTTAGGTGTCTTAAAGGTGTCTTAGGCCTTTAACTTGGTGTCTATATGTCTTAGGTGTCTTAGGTATTAGGTGTCTTCTAGGTCTTATGTCTTCTAGGTGTCTTCTATGGTCTTAGATGACTTAGGTGTCTTAGGTGTTTTAGGTCTTATGTCTTCTAGGTGTCTTAGGTATTAGATGTCTTAAAGGTGTCTTATGTGTCTTAGGTTTCTTAGGTCTTATGTCTTCTAGGTGTCTTAGGTCTTATATGTCTTAGGTGTCTTAGCTCCTAGGTGTATTAGGTCTTAGGTGAGGCCACATGAGCTTCCACCTTCATGTGGTTGGCCTTGTCAGTACAAAATTTAAATATTTCCCAAAGCTAAGGGAAGCTCTTTTTTGTATAGATATATAGACTTCATAATTTACATGTTCATTTTTAATATGTTCACTTATATCTTCAAATGAGCTAAGTTTAGGCCATGACCTTTTAAAGTTATGTTATTTCATCATGTGAGTCTAGTAGATCATTATATGTAAATTTATCAATTGAGTTCTTTTTTAACTTTTTTCTATCATTATCATTTAGTAGCCTCAAACATAATAAGGGACTACATTAGATATCTATCTAGTTCATAATTTACATGTTCAAATGAGATAAGTTTAGGTCATGACCTTTTAAAGTTATGTTATTTCATCATGTGAGTTTGGTAGATCATTATATGTAAATTTATCAATTGAGTTCTTTTTAAAATTTTTTGTATCATTATCATTTAGGGGCCTCAAACTTAACAAGGGCCTACATTAGATATCTATCTAGTTTATAATTTACACAGTTCATTTAATAAGTTCATACATGTATGTGCTAAGAAGATTTTAACAATTCAAAGATATACATTGAAATCCACCATCAAGAATATTATTTAAGAATTTATATATAATGTTATAATCCTATAACTTTGTATTGACATGTGGATGTGTCTGATAGGTCTCTTTGGATAACTATCTTCTTGGAAGTAACTTTATAACTGTCAACTATGATCAACAATCATGGCCATTTATTGTTTCTAAAGAAATGGATGAAGTAGTACAGATAAAATTTATGGTTGTAAAGAAAATGATAAGATATCTTCCTACATTTTCTTTAGAACCATAAAGTTTATCTGTACTGCTTCATCCATTTCTTTAGAAACAATAAGTGACCATGATTATTGATCAAAGTTAGCAGTTATAAAGTTACTTCCAAGAAGATAGTTATCCAGAGAGACCCATCAGGCACATCCACATGTCAGTACAAAGTTAAATGAAGTTATAACAAATTATATATCAATTCTTAAATAATATTCTTGATGGTGGCTTTCAATTTATACCTTTGTATTGTTACTTCCAAGAAGATGGTTATCCATCTAGAGACTTATCAGGCACATCCATGTATGTCAGAATAAAGTTATGAAATTATAACTAATTATATCTCAATTAAATAATTATTATAACTAATTAATTATAATACATTATTATATCAATAATGTCCAAATGTCCAAGATATTTAAAACTATTTAGTATAAAACATATATTCAACTCATAATTTAAGAACGTCTCTAGATATAAATAATTAATTATAATGTTATTATATTAATATTGCAAGTAGCATACATGTATCTTTCTAAGAAAAACCTATGTACAAATTTTATCATAAGTAATTAATTAGTTAATTTTATTTACTTAAATAATTTAATTATATTAATATTTCAACTACAAATAGTACTAGCATATAGGTATCTGAGTTGTAAGAAAAATCTATGAAAATTTCATCATAAATATATTCCATCATAAATAAATTTCTATCATAAATCAATAATGTCCAAATGTCTAAGATGTTTTATGTAAAAAGAGGGACAATGGGGTTTAATAGCTAGATCCTCCTTTTACTACAAACATTCAAGGACATATCAACTGAGTTGAATCACACTTTTGCAAGAGGATTCACATATAGGTTATGCTGTCACTTGGAATGATGTGGAAATTCAGAGATTATCAATCAATGAATTAATTTAATGCTCAAATATGCTTAAAACCCTAATTATGCAAAATAGTAAGTAAAATGATGAATTACGACAAATGCTTGCAGAATAAGATAGTAGGTAGAGATCAATAATTGACTATTTTTCAAAGTTTGGGATGCAGAATAATCGGGGACACTAGCACTCATGCCCCTATCCAAGGTGGTGTTTTCTTCAGGGAATCCTGATCTCCTTTCGACACTAATGATCACTATATTTTTTGTTTTTATCTTGGGAGATGTGGAGGACACTGGCACTAGCACCTGAGTCCAAGGTAGGGTTTTCTTTAGGATGTCAGAACCTCTTCAAATGTTGATTATCACTATCACAATGATTTCTATGTTTGCAACATCGGAGGACACTGACACTAGCACTTGAGTCCAAGTAGTGCTTTTCTTTAGAGATCCAGAATCTGCACATTGTATTACTGCTCCCTGCAACTTCACTCTATCAGATACAACAACTGTAACCTACAATCACAAGGAGTGTGGTTGGGGGTTGTGGTGTTTAGAGGCTTACCTCAGTTAAGCCCTAGAAGTACATTCAAATTTTCTAAACACCGTTGTCAGATAAAGAGTGTGTATCCCTACGGGATAGAGGGAAAAACAAATTGGTAAATGATTCAAACACAAATAGATATCACCTTGAAGGTGTAGCTCTCACACAAATGAAGATTCTTTAACACATGAGAAGATGAAGCTAAATCTACAATCACAAACACAATAACAATGCTCTACTCTACAACAATGAATATCTTGAGTGCTCTAAAATCATAAGTTTGCCAAAAGTTCATAATCATCTTCTAGTTTACAAATTAAACCCTAAACATACTTATATATGCAACTAAATACATTCCCACTAAGAACTTTGTAATTCAAACTTAAGATGTCAGCATGGGACCTAATTAATGGTCACATAACTGACATTCAAATTTGGGACCTACCTGAAATAGGACAAGACAAGGGCATGAGTGCACATGTCCTTGGGTCCTATTTTAGGGTAGGACTAAGTACAACAATGTCCCTCATGCCCCATATGACATGGGTTTCAGGCCATTTTCTTCTGGGAGTCAAAATGAACATGTAAGATGCAAAACAAGGGACCCAAGAGCTAAACCTAGGAGGGAAAAAGTCCAGGGAGACATTTTTTGACATAACATTTAGCCCCCACTTTAATATATGTATGAACGCAAGGCCCATACATGCATTAAAGTATGTTCAAAACATAGCAAACATGCTAGGCACTTGAAGGTAATGCATACACAAAGATTGAGGAACTATTTCTAGCCCCCAATCTCAGGTAGACATTAGAGAAAACACATTACAAACATGCCAAACATATTGAAGATAGTAAAAAAAATGTAAAACATGGAGAAGACAGTAATAGTCACATAAGACACAAATAAGACAGTATTGAAGACATGCAAAACATAATGAATACAGTGAATGCATTGATTATTTCTTTTTCATTTTCATATATATATGAATGCAAATGCAGCTACATGGAAAGTAAGAATGCAACACACAACCCAAAATGTAGGAGGAGATTTTACCACATTCTTTGGACTACATATGGGGCAATAGACACACAATACAAATCTCAAAGCAGAGGGAGGGACTCATCGCCACACAACTTTAGACTATGCTTGAGAACAAACATGCCATACAAAACCCAAGGTGTAGGGAGGGACTAATCGCCACATAGCTTTAGACTACACCTGGGACAAACACATCATACAAATCCCAAAGCATAGGAGGGGCATTTCACCATGCTATTGGGACTATACTTGAGAACAAACACATGGAGACACATGGAAAATATGAGTGTCGTATAGCATGCCAAAGACATACTATACACCTAAGACACAACAAACAAGTGATGGAAGGAGCCTATTGCTAGGTTCAACACCATCTCAGGAACATTACAGGCACAGCTCATGGTTGGGATTATGCTACAAAAATTTCCAAAGACACACTTAATGGAGGATAGTCTTAGATCCAACCCTGCCTACTTGGAGGATTTTAGAATAAAAAGGATGTGCACTATCTCAAAAGATACACCATCCTCGCCTCGATAGAGGGATTTCAAAATGCAACCCCACCCATGTCACGGAGACACCTTATAGTGAAAATGAAGCATGTGCTCAAAAGTATACAACTCCACCCGCATCATGGAGATGCCTTACAGTGCAAAGGAGGTATATGCAATAGATCAATGTATACAAACATGCTTTATCAATATCAAATCATCAGACAACTTACCTTATATATGCCCCGAACTTAAGGTGGTTGATATAGTGTACCGATATCAAGCACATTAAGGTAGGAAGAAAACACACAAGGGAACAAGAGATTTCACAAAGCCCATGCCCCCAAAGGTGACATGTACTTTACGATAGTAAGATGTTCCCACAAACACACAATTTCCTACAAGAAAAGAGGTTAAAAATATTTCTCTAAGATAACAACCATATCACATGATCAAAATAATGCATAAACATAATCACATCAATAGCCAAGGTTATACTATGGATTCAAAACCTGAATATAACCATGGGGCTATACCATAGAGATCTCAGAATGGAGTGTAATCCAAGTGAGACCCAAGATAAACAAAGTGCACAGAGAAACAATATTGTTATGGTTTGTTAACAAATATTAGACATCATCAAAAATATCACATGGAGTGATTCTACTAGCCAAGCATTGGATTATATATATATATATACACACACACACACACACACACATGGAGTGATTCTACTAGCCAAGCATTAGATTATATATATATATATATATATATCAACCCCATCATCATGTATGGACTAGGTCCATTTTTTCTTACTCGTTGAAGGGACACATGGTCTGTATCGGTATTATGTTTTTTTTTCATCATTCGCTAGCTAGATATAACCACAAGAAGAAGGTAAATAATAAATCATGAGAGAACAAGTGCCTTAGGGTCATCATGTAGGAAGGTGCCTCTAGGTCACCAACTACAATGCTATGCCCCTAGGACACAACACACAACAATGAAAATAAAGGATAGGAGAAATATAGAAGAATGATGATACAAATAGAAGAATGGTCACAACAGGTGGTCTCCCGGTATCCTTGACCTTACAAGAGTATCAAGGGTCATCCAAGGAGGCCTAAACAACACATAAAACATCATGGTGGGAACACAACATAGAGGTAAAGGGATAGAAATATTTACTTAAAGGTACACCCATATTAGAATTTATGACTTGGGAATATCTTAGAAAGATGCTCAATCAAGTGTTGTGTGAAGCTTGAGTGGTTCATATTAGACTATTCTTTACTGTCAGAAAGTTCATGTGGGACTTGTTTCCCAAATCCTTGTAAATCTAAAATATTTTGTTGCTTGCAAGGTGGAGAACCACTATTATTTCCTACTGATGATAACCGTCTTATTCTTTTCTGATCCTTTGATTTCTTATTTTGTTGAATTCATCTATCATAGGGAGAAGGATGATCTTGTATTGTATCAATCTTTTCTTTTATCATAACCTCTTGCTTTTGTTGTTCTATTTGTCTTTCCAATGTATTTTGTTTAACTCCCAATCCTTGAAGGGATAACAGAGGAGGAACCTCAGCATAAATACCATTTCTTCTTGGAAGAAGTGAGTTATCAAAATTTTCCTTATCCATTTCTATCATACCCACTATTTCATCATAATCCAAATAGTCATCTTCCACTTCTACTGTATTTTGTTCCATCATGTTATTATCAGTACGCTTAGAGAAAGGATTAGTAAAGATTTGTAAATTCTAATTTGAAGGAGCAACTGACTTATTTCCATTATCATTCACACTAGATACATGTATAACATTCAAGTCAATGAGGTCTTATATTTCATATTTAAGACACATACATCATTCAGTCTCATGTCCTTGTTGTTAATGAAAATGAAAAAAATCATTAGCATTGAAATAAGGTCCTTGCATTCTAATAGGATCCAATGGTTTAATCAGAGGAAGCTTCAAGATGTTGTTATTCATAGCTTGATTCATGATAGAATGTAAGGAGTTAGATATAAAAGTGAATTACCTTTTCTAAAATGGTGTCCTCTTCAGATTAGTGATAGAGGACACTTTTGAAAAGTTGTTCAAATTCTATCCATTAACCTGTTAGACTTAGGGCACACAACTGAGAGGGGGGTGAATCAGTTGTGCAAAAAATTTCTCCAATTAAACACTTAAATCTTCTTAGTGATTAGAAGTATATTAATCATGAACTATAATGAATTTAAATCAAAAGCAGAAACACATCAACACATAAGACACCAATATTTTGATGTGGAAAACCCGGTTAAGGGAAAACCCATGGGCTGATTAACCCAAGATTGTATTCTCTATTAGAATAATAGAAAGAACAAAATGGCAAATGCCAATTAGGGCTAACTGCTCAAGCACACTACTCATAAGAGGCTCACTGCCTACAAGAGACACACTGTCTACGATAAAATAAATATCACATACATGAACTAGAGAATAGCATTTTCACCATGCTTGAATTAGTTCCATTTAAGCCCAATACTTCTGCTCTCCCTTTCGCTCTCCTCCTTGCTACCACTCTCTCATCACCACAAGGACAACTTCAAACTGACTTTGCAATCCCTTATTTATACAAGGCATCAACTTAGGAATGATCATCTAAGTCGGTAAACATCCATAAGATTATTCGCAAGATGCATAACTCATTTGGTCAGCCTATCTTAGGAAGAACACCATCATCTAGAAGTTACTCTTCAATTGCGAGTTCCAACTTCAATATGGACCACCAACACAAACTAGGCACGATCTGAAGACCTCCACAAGCTTGCTTGAAACACCAAGAACATCCAAACTTCTTCTGCTTACTGAAATCCTTCTCTCCTTCATTCAAAACCTTAAGAACATAGTCTCTCATTACTTTAACAAAGGAATAGATGCTTGCAGACCTTCAAACCATGAACCAATCGAGTTGATACACCACAAAGACTTCCTCAGCACTCCCTTAAATCCGTAGAATAGGAAACTTCATTTCCGGATCTCACCGGACCTTTCTTGTTACACTATGTCACCTCTGAATACCTACCGAAACCAGTTTTACTTGAGTGGCCACAACTTCTTCATATCTTCATATGAACCTCTAAAATTTCTACTGGATCACCTAAAGACACATATCTACAAACCCTTTAATCCGTATCCTCTGATCCTCATCCTATCTTGGACTTTTGCCTTACTGTCATCACTGTTCTTCACTGTTCCTGATTGAGACTAATTTTCTCAATAGCCTCAGCTCACGGCTCATCCAAACCTTATCATTAATGCAACAAGAGTATGTTGACATCAATGACAACACTAGTTAGACCCATACTTGCAAAAATCTCTCCCTTTATCATTGATGGAAACATACGATGTAAAAATTATTTTAACCATCAAGACAAGAACTTCTTATTGTCACAACTCCCCCTATTAGCAACAACCATTCACATGTCTTCTCTCCCTTTACTACTCCCCCTTTGATCAGCAACCACTTGTTTTTCACATGTCTTCTCTCCCCCTTTGACATCAATGGCAAAGGGCACATACTTGCAATTCCAACACTTTAGAATCATACCTGCTACTCCCCCTGAGTAGTTGTTCCCATCAATCTGGATCACAAGATATGACTATGATATCTACCAGACTGATGCACCTCAATGCACCTTAGTTCATCACCAGAGGGGCGATAACCCCTAACTTCTCCCTGAGATACTCAAAAGAGTCCTTAGGAAGAGGTTTAGTAAAGATGTCTGCAATCTGATTCTTGGAGGGCACAAACTCCAATCTGACTTCATTCTTGTTCACTTGCTCTCTCAAAAAGTGAAACTTAACGGATATATGTTTAGTCTTTGAATGCAACACCGGATTCTTGGATATGTTAATTGCACTTGAATTATCACATAAAATTGTGATAGGCTCCTCATATTCCACTTTGATATCTCTTAGCATCTACTTCATCCACAAAACTTGAGTGCAACTACCTGCTACTGCAATATATTCTGCTTTAGTTGTAGACAGAGATATTGCCTCCTATTTCTTTCTTAGCCAAGAAACCAATCTCTTCCCCAAAAAGAATGCTCCACCACTGGTACTCTTCCAGTCATCCACATCTCCTGACCAATCAACATCTGAAAATGCATGAAGAAAGAAATCATGGTCTCTAGGATACCACAGACCATACTCAACCATCCCTTTTAGATATCTAAAAATCCTCTTGTTTTCCATGACATGGGATTCTCTAGGATCAGCTTGGAATCTAGCAACAAGACCAACAACTTGCATAATGTCTAGTCTAGTTTGAGTGAGATACAACAATCCTCTAATCATTGATCTGTACTTTGACTGGTCTACCTTAGGAGAGTCATCATCTTTGCTCAACTTACATCCAGTTGCCATGGGAGTATTCATTGGCTTTGAATCTTCCATCCCAAATTTCTTCAACAATTCTTTCACATATTTCGTTTGAGAAATGAAGATTCCTTTCTTTATTTGAGTGATTTGTAGACCCAAGAAGAAATTTATTTCACCAAGCATAGACATCTCAAACTCACTTTTCATTTGATTTGCAAAAGTTCTACACATACTATCTCTTCCTCCAAAAATGATATCATTAAAAAACACTTCAACAATCAAGATGTTTTCATGATCAATTTTGAAATATAAGTTATTGTCAGTAGTACCTTTGTTGAAACCAATCTTCAAAAGATGCTTGTCCAATCTTTCATACCAAGCTCTTGGGGCTTGCTTCAATCCATACAGTGCCTTCTTCAACTTGTAGACCATATCACCATGATCAGATAATTGAAATCCATCTGGTTGCTCTATATACACTTCTTCTTCCAAGTCACCGTTTAGGAAGGCAGACTTGACATCCATCTGATATACCTTGAAATCCTTAAAGGCAACAAAGGCAAGAAATAATCTAACTACTTCAATTTTTGCCACCGAAGTAAAAGTTTCTTCAAAATTAATTCCTTCTATTTGAGAGTAGCCCTTGTAGACCAATTTGGCTTTATTTTTTATTACTTCACCAACTTCATTTAGTTTGTTCTAGAAGACCCATTTGGTTCCAATCACATTGTTGTTTCTAGGTCTGGGAACAAGATCCCAAGTGTGATTTTTCTCTATTTACACCAGCTCTTCCTCCATTGCTTTAGTCCAGTTTTCATCATTGCATGCTTCATTCACTATCTTAGGTTCAATCTTTGAAATCAAACAATACTCTTCCGAGTCTTGAGCAATTCTCCTTGTTAGTACTCCTTTTCTTTTATTGCCTATGATTTGATCTTTAGAGTGGTTCAGTCTTACATACCTGGGAACTTTAGGAATTTCTTGCACTTCTGATTCTTGATCAGGCTCATTGACACTCATCTCTTATTCCTATTTTACTAGAGTAATTTGAATCTGACTAACAGAGGAGGCTTGGGCTCCTTGAGTCAAAACACCATTTTGATCATCTTCATCATATTCATAAAACCTTGAGGGTTTCTCAATTCCTTCATCAACCTTTACATTTGTACTTTCTACCATCTTTCTCAGTCTTTTGTTATAACACCGGTATGCTTTGTTTTGAGTAGAGTAACCCAAGAATATTCCTTCATCACTTCTAGCATCAAACTTTCCTAGGTCTTCATCTCTTTTGATGTAACATTTGCTACCAAAAACTATGAAATACCTTATAGTAGGAGTGATAACAAACCAAAGTTCATAAGGAGTTTTACCAGTATTGCTTCTGATTTGAACTCGATTGAGAGTATAGACTGCAGTGCTGACAGCTTCTCTCCAATAGATCTGAGGAACATTTGCTTCCATCATCATGGTCCTAGATGCTTCCTAGATGGTCCGGTTCTTTCTCTCCACTACTCCATTCTGCTATGGAGTCCTAGGAGCAGACAGCTGTCTCTTTATTCCATGCTTCTCACAAAACTCTATGAATTCACCGGATGTGAATTCACCACCTCTATCAGACCTTAGAAACTTTAACTTTAATCCAGTTTCATTCTTTACCATAGCCTTGAATATTTTGAATTTTTCAAGAGCTTCTGATTTCTCTTTTAGAAAGGTTACCCACATCATTCAGGAATAGTCATCAATTAGCAGCATGAAGTATCTATGACCTTGAATACTCCTAATTCTTGCCGGACCACAAAGATTAGTATGAACTAAGTCCAATAATCTGGTAGAAGATAGTTCCTTACTTTTGAAAGTGACTCTTCTCAACTTACCCAACTGACATTCTTTGCACAAGCTGTTATTAGGTTTCACCAATTTTGGAAGATCTCTTATAGCCTGAGTATTGCTTATCTTAATGATATTATCAAAATTCACATGACACATCCTCCTATGCCACAACCAACTTTGATCAATTTGAACAAACAAGAAACTTTTTCCAGTACCAACCAAGTGAAAAATATTACCTTTAGTCTGAGTACCAGATGCAATCTCTATTCTAAAATTTTCAAGGATCTTGTATTTTCCATTCTTGAACTTGAGATCATAGCCTTTGTCCACCAACTGTCCAACACTGAGAAGATTGTGCTTCAATCCTTCAACATACAGTACATTACTAGTTTTGTTCCTTCCATCAAGAGAAATAGTTCCTCTACCTCTGATTCTACCAGCAGAATTATGACCAAACTTTACCACTCCTCCTTCATACCTTTCCAAATCTATGAACTTATTTTTGTCACCTATCATATGGTGAGAGCAACCACTGTTAATGACCCAATCATCATTTTCTTTAACTTGGGTAGCCAGAGCTCTTTCCATAGTCTTATGATTGACAGACATAGAGGACTTTGGATCTGCTTCCTTGATGGTAATGAACACCCATTCATTTCTAGATTTGTTTCTTATCTTTGATTCATCATCGGTTACTCCTTCATGATCTATTAGGATTTGGCCTTGAAAATCTTTTCGGACACCTTGAGGCAAAATGACTAATCTTCTTGCAGTTAAAACACTTAAAAAGTAATTTTCCTTCATACTTACCAGATCCTCTTGGTAGCATTTTTGCAATAAGGGCTTCAAGTTGAGCAGTTTCTACTTCTTCTTCTTCTAGGTCTTTTATTGCTTTTTCATACCATGACAGTTTCCTTGATGAGTTCTCTCCCGGATCAAACCTTTGTTTACCTTTTATAGAGGCATTGGCTTTGAAGGCAGATTTAGTCTTGGGGGTCATCTCCAAACTCTGTCATTTCAAATGCAGCCAATTTCCTAGCTAATTGATCTCTTGTGACAGTTGTATGGGCTCTAAATTCTGCAATGGCAGCAGCCTTGATTTTGTAAGAAGCGGGTAGGGATCTGAGAATTTTACCAACAATCTCATTTTCATCCAAGACTCCACCAGCATTTCTAATTCCATAAACTAGCTCATTCACTCTTGGCATAAAAGTGGTAATATTTTCATCATCTCTCATCTTCAGATTTTCAAATTTCCCTTTCAGAGTCTATAACCTTGCACATTTAACATACTGGTCTCCTTCATGCAAAAGTTCCAGTTTTTGCCTGATGTCAAAAGAAGTTGGTGGGTCAATAACATTTGAGAGTTCTGAATCAGATAATGCACTTAGAAGAGCTTCTATAGTCCGCAGATTATTTTCAGCATATGTGACTTCACTTGTGGATTTTGGGCCACCCTGTGGAGGTACATACTATTTTGTAACCATGGACCAGTACACCATTCCTATGCATTGCAAATGACACTTCATGTGACCTTTCTATAGATTGAAATTTGTTCCATCCAACTTTAGGCTATCCTTCTTGTAAGTTGACATCTTGGATCTCCTCAAGCGGTTAAGCTCCTTTTAGAGGAACTTGGCTCTGATACCAATTGTTAGACTTAGGGCACACAACTGCGAGGGGGTGAATCAGTTATGAAAAACTTTCTCCAATTAAAAACTTAAATCTTCTTAGTGATTAGCAGTATATTAATCATGAACCATAATGCATTCAAATCAAAAGCAGAAACACATCAACACATAAGACACCAAGATTTTGACGTGGAAAACCCGGTTAAGGGAAAAACCACGAGGTGATTAACCCAAGATTTTATTCTCTGTTAGAAGAATAGAAAGAACAAAATGGCACATGCCAATTAGGGCTCACTACCTGAGCACACTTCTCACAAGAGGCTCACTGCCTACAAGAGACACACTGTCTACGATAAAATAAATATCACATACATGAATTGGAGAATAGCATCTTCACCATACTTGAATCAGTTCCATTTAAGCCCAATACTTCTGCTCTCCCTTTCGCTCTCCTCCTTGCTACCACTCTCTCATCACCACAAGGACAACTTCAAACTAACTTTGTAATCCCTTATTTATACAAGGAATCAACTTAGGAATGATCATCTAAGTTAGCAAACATCCATAAGATTATCTGCAAGATGCATAACTCATCCGGTCGGCCTGTCTTAGGAAGAACACCATCATCCGGAAGTTACTCTTCAATTGCAAGCTCCAACTTCAATGCAGACCACCAACACGAACTGGGCACAATCCAAAGACCTCCACAAGCTTTCCTGAAACACCAAGAACATCCACACTTCTTATTACTGAAATCCTTCTCTCCTTCATCTGAAACCTCAAGAACACAGTCTGTCATTACTGTCACAAAGAAATAGATGCTTGCGGACCTTCAAACCATGAACCAATCAAGTTGATACACCACAAAGACTTCCTCAATACTCCCTTAAATCTGTAGAATAGGAAACTTCATTTCTAGATCTCACTGGACCTTTCTTGTTACACTCTGTCACCTCTAAACACCTACTGGAACTAGTTTTACTTGAGCAGCCACAACTTCTTCATATCTTCATGCGGACCTCTGAAATTTCTACTAGATCACCTAAAGACACATATCTACAAACCCTTTAATCCACATCCTCTAATCCTCATCCTATCTTAGACTTTTGCCTTACTATCATCACTGTTCTTCACTATTCCTGATTGAGACTAATTTTCTCAATATCCTCAGCTCACAGCTCATCCAAACCTTATCATTAATGCAACAGGAGTATGTTGACATCAATGAAAACATCAGTTAGGCCCACCCTTGCAACATAACCTTGATGAAACTCTTGTTATTTCTCTTAAAGTTGTTTTGTGAAGGTCCACCTGTGGATTGACCAACTTGAGCCGATGAGTTTTGGTTTTCATACAGACTAGACGAAAGTTGGTAATCATGAAGGTTTATGCATAAAATGTTGAAAAGAGTTATACTTCATCAAGAAAATCTTATCATGAATGTAGGTTGTAGATTTGTAATAAACACCTTTTGAAGATCCTCATCCTTCATTTTATATTGAATTTGTGCATAAAGAGCTTAATACCAACTAATAAACTTAGTTAATTTCTCTTTCAAACCTTGTTTGCAATGAACTGAATCAGTTAAAGAAACTTGAGGTCTAATGTTTTCTTGAAAATGTTTTAAGAATTGATCAAATAACTGTGAAAAAGAGTGTATTGAATTCAGAGGTAAAGAGCAAAACCATTCTAAAGCTGTATTTTTGAGAGATCGTACGAAAATTTTTGCTAACAAGTCCTCTTCAAAGTAGAAATCACTACACATAGTTATGAATGCTACACATGAGTATTGTTGTTATATGGAGCCTAATCAGACTCGGAGGTTAAATTTATCCTACTTTTATCAGCATGGTTTATCCCCAAATTATTTAACGGGGTCAAGGGGTAGCGCCCCTTACGAGGGTTTGAGGAAGTGCCCCCAAGACAGGGTCAAGGGACAGCGTTGGGAGTTATTTTTCTATTGGCTGACATAAAAAAACCCTATTATTGTAACTGACATAATGCTTGATAAAAGTAGCTAAGGGTTAGGATTTCTGTTGATGTGTTGTAGCATTTTGTAGCGGTATTGAGTTGCAAGGATTGCTAGTTGTAATTGGTTTGATTTACTAGATAATAATATTGTACTCTCTATTGATGGATGTAGCCTGAGTTTGGGTGAACCACATTAAAACGTGTCTCTTTTTGTTATTATTTCTGTATATTTTCATTCCTCTATTTAATCTTTATTTGCATTTAATTGATATCTTCTGCATGCAATCCTGAACAAGTGGTATTAGAGCATGTTGTGTTTGATTATCGTTTACAGGAAGGTCTCATAGCTGAGTGGGAGCAATGGTAGTTGAGGGTAAATTAAAGGTAGATAAATTCAATGGGCAGAACTATCAATTACGGAAGATGTAGATATCTCTATCGGAAGGATTTATGGAGGCCATTGGAAGGAATAGCCAAGAAACTGGCAACAATGATTGATGAGGATTGGAATCTTCTAGGTAGAAAGGCATTGGGAACCATTTGGTTGTGCTTGGCACCATCTATGGCATTCAATATAATCGAAGTGAAGACATTAGATGAATCGATGAAATCTTTGGCTAAATTGTATGAAAAACCCTCATCCTCAAATAAGGTATTTCTCATGAAGTGTTTGTTTAATCTAAAAATGATTAAAGGTGGATCTATGATAGATCATTTAAATAAGTTTAATATGATTACCAGTCAGTTAACTTCTGTAAAAGTGAAATTTGATGAAAATGTGAGGGCTCTCTTGGTTTTATGTTCTTTGCTAGAAAGCTGGAATAGCTTGGTAATGGCTATAAGTAACTCTGTCTCCAGTTCAAATACTTTGAAATTTGATGATGTTGTTAGTGTTATCCTTAGTGAGGAAATGTGACGAAAAAGCTCAGGAGGGTCCACATTAGGTAGTTTTTGAATGCAGAAAGCAGGGGTAGATTAAAGGAGAGAGGAAAAGGTTCTGGAGGTCATGCGAAGTCATGAGGAAAATCAAAGGAGAAGAGATCCCAATCTAGAGGACAAAAGGATTGCTGGTATTGTGGGAAACCAGGTCATTTGAAGAAAGATTGTTGATCTCGAAAGAATAAAGAATGAGACAAACAAGAAGGCAATAAGGAGGCAAATGTGATAAGTAATAAATCTAAAGATGATGCTTTGATTCTTTCCCTAGATAATGCTGATGATTCATGGGTTTTAGATTTAGGGGCCTCATTTCATGCTATGCCCCATAGAAGCTATTTTCTTGATTATGTCCAAGGGGATTTTGGTCTGGTTTATTTGAGAGATAATGAACCCTGTCAGATTGTTGGAAAGGGAAGAATAAAGATTAAGTTGCAGAATGGGAATCATTGGCTACTATAAGAGTTAAGGCACATTCCAAGGCTAAGTAGGAATTTAATTTCAACAGGGCAGCTAGCTAATGAAGGTTGCATAGTTACTTTTAGTGATAAAAATTGGAAGGTTTCAAAAGGTGCCTTAATAGTAGCAAAAGGTGTGAAAGTAGGCACCTTATATCTTTGTATAGGTCATACTGTTCCTTCTACTTTAGCTATTATAGAGAAAAAACAAACAGGTTAAAAAATAGTTACTGCAGCTTCACAAGAAGAGATTGAAATAGTTGCTGCAGGTTCTAAGACAACACTGTGGCATAACAGACTTGGGCATATGAGTAAAAAAAGTATGAAGGTAATTCATTCTAAGAAAGTTTTACCCAGTCTGAAATGTATTAATATGGATTTTTGTGAAAGTTGTGTGTATGACAAACAAAATAGAGTCAATTTTCTCAAGGATGGGAAACAAACAAAAGATAAAAAGTTGGAGCTTGTGCATACAGATGTATGGGGACTAGCTCAGGTATCTTCTTTTGGTGACTCTCGGTATTATGTTACATTCATAGATGATGCAACTAGGAAGGTTTTGATTTATTTCCTTAGGCATAAATTTGATCTATTTGAAACATTTAAGAAATGGAGAAGCTTGGTTGAGAATGAGACAGGTAAAAGATTAAAATGTCTTAGATTTGATAATGGTGGTGAGTATCACAACAAAGAATTTAAGGATTATTGTTCCTTTAATGGAATTCATAGGCAAAAAATGGTTCTAGGGACTCCATAGGAAAATGGAGTGGCTGAATGCATGAATAGGACAATAATGGAGCGTGCAAGGACCAAAAGATTGCATGTTGGTTTGCCTTTAAACATGTAGGCAGAGGTTGTCAACACTGTTGTATATTTAATTAATAGAGGTCCTTTAGTTCCTTTGGGTTGTGGTATTCCAGAGGAAGCATGGACAAGTAAGAAGGTGAGTTATTCTTTTCTCAAAACCTTCGAGATGTGAAGCATTTGCACATGTAGATTTTGAAAATAGAACTGTTGTGATGCTCACAACATGCCCCATATTACTTCTTAGCAAAATGAGGACCCCTGCTAATGCTGGTTTACTTTCCTTGTTGGTGTGCTTTGCTTGGTGGTAAAAGGGAAAAGGGAGCTTAAATACAAACCTTGTTAGAGATAAAGGAAAATTTGCATTTGAGTACCAGGTCAAAGTACAGGTGAATTCCTTGTTGAAAATAAACAGGGGTTGCTTTTTGAATTAATATAAAATTCACTGTATTTTGCAAGTTATTGTTGTTTTTGGTAAATGTACTATTAGAAGGATTGTGCCTTGTATATACAAAGTATTTTGTATATGCAAGGACGTTTCATATACAAATGCATTTGTATATCATGCTTTTGTGTTGATCGCAAAAGGAGAAGTCATCAGGTTTTATTATTGTTATTGTTTTTTCCTTGTATGCATTTGAGAAATGTTTTATACATACATACAAGGTGGACCCAAAAGGGAGTTAGGTTGGAATGTGTACAAGATGAAGTTAGGTATGTATATTCCAGTTTGTATGTTCAAGCAAATGGAAGACATACAAGTAAACATACAAGCAATTATACATAGCGCAGAATCGAAAAGGTATTAAGGTTGGTATAATCGATGTATGTTTGGCACTTGTATATTTGGCAGATGCAACATATACAGTCATAAGATACAAAGATTATATACAAAGAGGAATTGAAAAAGGTATGAAATAACGAATAGTCATTGTATATTTCAGGTTTGCATATAAGGTATCAAGAAACATACAATGTGAAATATGCAACAAGATATACATCGCACTTTATACAATCCGAAACTGAAAACATTATCGAATAAAGCTAAACTGTTGTATGTTTTGATCTTTGTATGTTGCGAGGATACAAGGTGAAATATACAAGGTTTTATATACATTGCGGATGTGAATGCCAATAACAGTTTGAAATCTAAAAGTTCAACGAGATGTAAAGGGCATCACGGAAAGTCATTATTGAGAGGTGGGGTGGACCCCACCATATGTACATATGTGCTTGTATAATAACCATGCATATTTTGCAAAATACAAGCAGTTGTACATGTACAGGGAAAGATACAAGGTGGATTTGTCGTGGAAGTTTGAAATGGTAAAGTCTTTGTATATCGGTCGTTTGTATATTTTGTACATTCCCGATATACAAAGAATCAATACATCGCGAAAGGGAGAAAAGGGTAATGAAATGTTTGTATGCTATGCTTGTATATGTGATTATACAACAGAATATACAAGTAAGATATACAAGCGGTAGGATACAAATGTGTATGGAAAAGGGTAAAAGAGGAGCTTTAGTTCAAATGTATGCATAAAGGGTTTGTATGTTTAAATATACAAAAGGGAACATACAACAAAAAGATACAAAGAAAACATACAATGAAATGTACAAAAGAAAATGCATGTTCAAATGGGCTAACGGCCAAAAGTTCAAAAAACTCAAACACTAAAAAGGAAAGCCAAAGGTCGCAGTGCATTAATGGCTGCAATTAATGCAAATTTAACACTCAACCAAATGGAATTTAATGAGGGTTGGGGCAGAATTATTGTTATTTTGCTTTCGAGATATATTGTTAATGTTGAATTTTGCAGAAAGGGCACTGTCACAGTAAAATTGAACAGAATTTACTAAACTAGTGAAGTTACAGTTGCTGGGTGAAAGTGAAAGGTAAAGTAAGTCAACATCAAAGGTTAAACAGTCACAGGAAACAGGTATTTATCTTGGAACCCCATTTAAATTTCGAACGGTAAAGCACAACTGTTAATTCGAGTAATTTCACTTTCACAATGCATGCATTTACTAAAGTTACTATTTTAACTATTAATTAGCTAAATAGAGCTTGACAAACTCAAGGAAGTTACAAGTTAGGGTAAATAGCAGAAAATTGCATTTCACAGTAAAACCCTAGATAGGAAGTGAAAACAAAAATTAAGACATGTATACTTCTATAGGATGGCCCCCAAACCAAAGAAAGATATAGGGGAAGATACAAAAAAGGAAAGAAAACCATAGAAGGAGGTGGAGAAGGAGGAATTATCGATACACAAAGGGTATCCGACACTGATCAGTACAAATGGAGTGGGCACGGATACTAACATAGGAAACTATTATGCAGAGGATGTACTAAAAAAGATTACTACTGCGGATGCTACAACTGATATGAAATGCATTTGGGATAGCGGACTATATAGGGCTGCAGGTTTTCCTTTAGCAATGGAGGCTAGAGATTTATGTCTAGATTGTATAATCCTGTATGACCCTAATACAAGAAAGATAATGCTGCATGACAGGTCGATTATTGATCTAACCCCTGAGGGGATTGCAAGAACTTTTGGACTAGAAATCAAGGAGAAGATGAGTGATATTGATATTGATTAGTATGATGAGAGTTTCTACACAAATGAGGGAAACTTTAAGAGTAAAATATTTCACCACTGGTACAGTCCAGAGAACAAACCAAAAGTAGTGGCTAGAATTCCTAAAAATCTGATGAGGATACATTTCAAGGAGGAAATACATTTGATGATCACTATGCTGAGTAGACTGGTTGGATTGAGGGATGGCACCAAATGTGAACCTTGGACGTTTACTATTATAGAATACATGAGAACAGGAGAAAAGGAACAAGGACAAATTCATTGGGCCAAGGCCATCAGCACTGCTATTTGGAGACAAGCAATGTTAAGGCAACAAAAGGGCCTGCCATTCTATCTATCCTCTTATGTGTTGTATTCCTGTGCTGCAGAGATTAGGCCTTTTATTCATGGGATAGAGAGGATTGGTGTTTTAGGAAATGGCCCTAACCAGAAGCTAGCATATGAACATTACCCTATCCTTCAGGAGGGGAATGTCTTAAAGAATTTTTCTTTAGTCAACGATGTTTTTTATACCTACTTGGTAAGAGTACTAATGGAGGAACCTGATAAAAGATTGTCTAAGGATGCTGAAAGTGTAATTGGGTTGCATAGTTCATGGTTCATACAATTTGAACGCTTTACTTATATAAGGACTGAGGGTTTTGATGGGAAACCATTCATGCTTCCCAGGTACCCTTCTAACAAGATAATTGTGTTGGAGATTTCGAGACAGAATTTGAATGCTTTCAAGATGTACAAAAGGAAATTTAATAACAGGGGGAATGTGAAATTGCCATGGGCAATTGGTAGGTATTCTTGTTTTAGTGAAGATGTGGCAAGTTATTCAGAGCAAGAATTGAGGTATTATGGCTTCAAAGAGTTTGATTTAGCAAGAAGATTCGACCCCTTCCATAGAATTTAGAATTTTGTAGACAAGAAATACAAACAAGAAGCACATATTGAAGATTTCTAGGCTGACTGCCAAAATGATAGGGAAGTGAGAAAGAGGGCTCACAAAAGATTGACTGTGGAGCAAATGAAATCTATTGGCAATATATGTCCCTCTAGAGGTTAGATATTACATCAAAGTTATGCACAAGCAAGGTTGACTCCTATTATAGAGCTTGATGGGTCACAGCCTTGGAATACATCATTGGATGTATTATCTAAGCCAGTAATATTGTTTTCAAAAACATGGCTGAAGGACAGAATTGAGGAACTAAAAGCTGAGGGCAAGGAAGTCACATTTCCCGAGAAGGGAAGAAAAAGAAAAGTAGAGCCCAGTGAAGACCTGCAATGTTTCTATGAGAAGAAGAGAAAATTTGTTGAAGCTAAAGTTGTGGAAAAAGATAAAAATGCCACATTAAAGGACCCATATGCCTTGGGCATAACAATTACAGTTGCATTCGAAGATTTTGTTGATGCAAAATCCATGAGCCATGAGGTAGGTGTAGAAGAGGCACATGCTACCAGTGGAATGGTAGGGCAATAGCCAATGAGGGCAATCCTAATCAGTTTGTCTAAAGATGAGTCTTCTAGAACAGCTGGGGCAATTGGGGCACAAGAAGTTGGAGAGAAGTTGAGCAACATACAAGGTGCTTCCTCCTTAGTAGATCCCAAGCAGAAATATATAAAGGTGAAGATAGAGCTGGCCAGTGAAATGCTGCAAGAGTCAAGAACTCATGAGGCCAAGCAAAGTATGGAGACAGTGAACATTGAGAGCAGTGATAGCAAAGAAGAAATAATGTATAAAGGAAAAGCAATTGACATAGATGAGGACTCCAATGACTTCCTGAGTGAGGAAGAAGAACTGAACATATAGGCTGAGCCAGAAACAGAGCACAACATAGAGCCTGAAGAAGAGAAGGTACAGGATGAAACATAATTATTTGATCCTTTTGGTACCTTGGTTCCTCTAGAAATTATACAGGATGTGCAAGAAAAGGCACACAAGATTGAGGAAATGGAAAAGGAAGCAGGACAAGAGAAGGAAAAGGAAGACACTTCAGGTGTAGATGCCTTGGATATGTTAGGTGTGTATGGTGAATCAGGGGAAGAGGAGAAAAATGCAAAAGAGGACTCTCCTATACAAACAGAACCTAAAAATACAGAATAGGTTCAAACTGAAGGGAAAACAAATGAACAATCAGAGGAAATCCTTGAAGAAGAGGCCGAGGATGGAGGGGATACAGAGACAGAAGAAGAAGGGGAAAATGAACTTGAATCGGGAGAGCAAACTCCACAACAACAACAACAAGAACCTCCACCATAGTAGCAAAATCTAGAGCAGCAAGAACAACAACAACAGGACCAACAACATGAACAGCAGCAACAAGAAGAAATTGGAATGGATAAACCTCATGAAGAGGTAATTGATGAAGAAAAGGCTACAGAGGGCACGAAAGAGGTTCCCGCATGGCTGGGAGGGGCGATAAGAAAGGAAAAGAAGGAAATACAGTTAGCTCCAATTGATATTAAGAGCTTATTAGGAGAAAAGACAACTCCAAGGAAAGAGAAAAGAAAAGCTAGGACAATGTCAGCAATCTAGAGAGGTCCAGATGGATCAAGAATTCTAAACCTAGCTATACCACAGAAGGAAAAGGCAAAGGGTGAAATTGCCTTAGAAGAATATAAGATATTGAATATTGATCTTGGGCATTCAACAAGAGAATAGCACCTCCATGAATGGGAGGATATGCACCAGGTAACAGCTGGTATCCTAAGGATAGATAAAGATAAATTGGAATATTTAAAGGGACACATTGTCCAGTTGCAGCAATTCATTAAGGGGATATTTGACCCCAATGCCATAGTTCTTGATTTACCAACTGATTTAGCAGTAGTATCTAAAGAGGAAGTAAAAGAGATGGAAAATAAGAGGTTTAAGGCTAATGTTTTTGATGAATGGTTTAATGATTTCATGCAAAAAGGAGAACGAATAATAAAGCAAGCTATGGATAGCTGGAAGATAAGTTCAGAAGAGAAGAATAAATGTATGATATTCATACATAAATGCCAAGAACGGAAGGAAGGATGCAGGTCAGAGATCAAGCAGCTGATAGAAATAGAAAGAAGAGTAGATGAACTAATTCATGAAGGGGCACTCAGTGTCGCATTGGTGAATAGACTACCTGGAATGATAATGGAGCTTAAATTTGAGGAAAGTAACCTCAAGGGGTGTGCAACAATTGTATAGGAGTTGGAAGAAAAAGTAGAAGACATGATAAAGATGCATAAAAGGATCATAGAAAGACTCCTACAGCATGAATGTGCTGAGATGCCAGTATATGATTTAGAGAGAGCCTTGACAGAGTTCAGGGCCATATTCACACCTTGTATAGAGAATCCAGATACAATACTCAGCAAACAAATGATAGATACACTGATGAAAGAAAGAGCCAAGATGAACAAGTACAAGAAAAAAAGAGAAAACTCAGATAATACAGAAAAAGAATTGAAAGAAAAGGTGATGATGCAAGAATACATCTTAACAAAAAGTCCAGGAGGGGACCGCACCTTTGTGGAGGGTGTGATTGTCAATTTCAAGAAATACTTGAAAAGGTAAGAGGGCCAAGGCAAATTTTTTTAGGAGAAAATCCAATGAAGAGCCTCAGTGGGAAAAGGTCACATAAAATGGGAATCTTATTTGTGAAAGATTCCAAGAGCATCCTTTGAGAGGAAAAGATGCCAAGTAGTGGATTGGCATATGGTTGTGAAATGAGGGTACACCATTGGTCGGTAACAAAGGATCTCAACCGTAGAATTATCGTTGTAACCATAGAATGGAAGCTGTAACCGTAGAAAGGGTGAGAATTGAAATGCTATATTAAGAGCATTGCTACTTGTATTTTAGTTACACAGGGATTTTTAGCATTTAGCCAGAAGTTGTAGTTTCTTTCTAAGAATTTGGAGCAAAACATTTTAGTTTAGAGGAGGTCACCTATTGTCTGCATTAAGGAACGCATGGAATGTCCATCTTTCTTAATGTATCTATAAAGCACTGTAAGTTTTGGTACATTTGATTAATAAAGCTAAGAGTCATTCCTACACTATAAATCTTGTATGATTGTATTTTGAATATGAATGAATCTGAAAGTCTGCATCTATTTTCTGAGCGTCTTCTAGCTCTTCTTTACATTTAAAATAATTCATCTTAAAGCTTGCAATCTTGAATGTAATATTCATGAAAATACTTAGGGTATTTGCATTTAACAATTTAGTCTGCTGGTTTAATCAAGTTTACTATATTTCTTACTGTGTGCATAACAAAGCATTTAGATCCTGTAGTAAGTAATGGTAGGTTTAAATTTCTCTAACTTTTCCCAACAAATCTGAAATACATAGCTTAAACATTAAAATCTAAAGGAGATTATCTAATATTTGAAGAATTTTAAGAGTAATGAGTTGATACTTGATAATCTTCATATATAGTTTGAAAAGCAAAGCATGTTTGAATATAGATCACATAAAGCTTTGAGGTATAGTAAAGATTATATGCAAAGGAATGATTAGAAAGCTGATCTTTGTATTAGTTTGCATAATTAAAGTCCAGCATGTCACAAAACCCACTTTAAACCACGTAAGGCCCCTTGCATATTACAGCTTCATAATAACCTACTGAACTGTCCAACAGGTCAAGACCTGACCAATAAGGAAACTTGGGATGAAGTAATCTTAGTTGATTTCTTCATATCTTTCAAGATAGTTAGGTTCATTTATGAACTTTAACTTTTGTTATGAACGTGTAAAAACAATCATCAATAAGAACCAAGCTAGATGCAAAATCAAAAAAATGTACCTTTGTTGGATATGGCATTGATGAATTTGGTTATAGGCTTTGGGATTTTGAAAATCAGAAAATTGTGAGAAGTAGGGATGTTGTATTCAATGAGAAGGTGTTGTATAAAAATTAGTTGCAGTAGCATGAGAAGAAAGAAAAGGATTATGTGGTGTTGGATGATACTCTAGATAGTGATGTTCTAGTGGTTCCTCATGCTCTACAAACAACAAGAAATACCACAAAATCCAATGAATGTTAGACGATTAACAAGCCTAAGTAGACATCCTAAAAGGTTTTCTCCATCTTCGTATTCCATTTTGTTAACAGATGCTGGTGAACCAGAAGGGTATGATGAAGCTATGTAGGTGGATACAAAGGTTCAGTGGGAGTTTGCAATGAAAGAAGAAATGGACTCCTTACTAAAAAATAAAACTTGGGAATTATGTAAGTTACCTGTAGGTAAAAAGGCTTTACCAAACAAATGGGTTTATAGACTAAAAGAGGAAGATGGAGGTAAGACAAGATTTAAAGCTAGGTTAGTTGTAAAAGGATTTGTATAGAAAAAAGGTATTGATTTTGATGAGAAATTTTCTCCGGTTGTTAAAATGATTTCTATTTGTACTATTTTAAGTATTGTGGTTGCTAAAGATTTACATTTGGAATAGCTAGATGTGAAAACTACATTTCTCCATGGTGATTTGGAGGAGGAGATATATATGGAACAACCACAGGGATTTGAAGTCAAAGGTAAGGAGAAACTGGTATGCAGATTGAAGAAGAGTTTGTATGGCTTGAAACAAGCACCTCGGTAATGGTATTTAAAATTTGATAGTTTTATAGCTGAGCAAGGCTACAACTAGTGTAATTCTAACCATTGTGTTTATTTTAAGATGTTGGCTAATGACAGATACATTATTTTATGTTTATATGTTGATGATATTCTTGTAGCTCAGGGTCTAATATGGATCACATAAGAGAGTTAAAACAATAGTTAGCACATTCATTTGCTATGAAGGATTTGGGGGCAGCAAAACAAATCCTTGGTATAAAAATTTGTGTAGAAATAGGAAGAATAAAAAGTTAACTCTATCTCAAGTTGATTATGTTGAAAGGGTGTTGTAGATTCCATATGGAGAATGCAAAAGCTATAGTATGTTAGGGTAAAATTGCAAATCAGGGTAAATGAATAAACGGCAATGATAAAAACCCTAGCAATGCACAATGAAGCATAAGACAACATGAAAATCAAAATAAGAAATGTAAATGCAAACCGATCTCCATGCTATGCTTGATTTATCTCCATTGCTCTTCTCCACCTCGCATGAGCATGCAAGATTTTGAAGGATTGTTGTTGGAAGAATGTTGGGTGCTTATTTCTGCAGCATAACATTAAAATGAAGATGCTAGAATGAAGGATAGCTGAAGGATGCAAAGGCTCTAATGATATTTCGACAGAATAATGGTACTTGAAGCTCAATGCATGCTAATGATAATTTGGCAGAATAATGTTACTTGAAGCTCAATGCATTGCTAATGGCTTATGAGGGGTTTGATTTATAGGAAAGACTTGGTTCCAATGGACGGCTGAGATTAAAAAGCCAATTGATTGATGTGGATGGCTAGGATTGATTAGGTTATCCCACTCTTCAAGGGAGTTGTAGTCATTTGACAAGTGTCAAGGAGGATAGGGCTCATGTGTGCTTGTGTACATAAAAAGTACTACATATGAAAGATATTAAATAAAAGGTTGTAGTACCACTTATCTTTTTTAAATGAAAGAGGCACACATGTTGGCTAAATGATAAGATAAATTAATTAAATAAATAAAATTTATTTAATTAATTGGAAAGTCGGCTTATGATGAGAACTTAATTCAAATAAAATATTTGAATTAGTTGGGATATGAGTTGGATATTAATTAAATAAATTAAGATTTATTTAATTAATTGGATAGTGGGATTAGGATATGATTAGGAAATTAATTAAATAAATAAAATTTATTTAATTAATTGGCTAAGTAGGATAAGGATGGGATTGAATGGGATTTAATTAAATAAATAAAATTTATTTAATTAATTGGCTAATGGAATAAGTGGGGTTAAGAGTGGGATTTGGGACAAAATGCTACATGATGTCTAAGTGATGTTTTTGACAAGGTGTTGCAAGACATGAACAAAGTTGGGACAATTTTGGGTGTCTACATTTTGCCCCTCTTTGAGATGATGTTCGAGATGATAAGCTTTATGTTGAGTAACATCATTTCAAAGAAGTTAAGGTATGGATAATTGATAGGGATAATGATAATGGAAAGATATGATGATGATGGAAAGATAGGATGATGATGCCCCCTTGAGAGGTTAGGCGGGTTGGACAAACACGGGTAGGCTCTCGAAATGAAATAGATTGGTTAAGAAAGATAAGGGGATAGATAGAAGAAATGAAGATACGTTATGTTGCAATGAAAGTGAGCAACCATGATGTTTGATATAGCACTAGACGTTATGCACCAAGGTATAAGGACCAAGGTGACAATGTGTCTTATGCCCTAGCGTAATACAACCTTGTCTGTATACAAGATATGAATATTAGCTAGAATGATATTGATGTGATGCAAATGCAAGATAAAATAATAACACACACAAGCAAGCAAGCATGCATGCACAAATGATTCAAAAACAAACAAGGTATTGCCCCTGTCAAGCTGTAAACCAATGATTAATTGCTGATGATGATAGTTGAGAGTGTTGTCATTGCGGGGAAAGCTATATCCCTAGATCAACACAAGGTTGTTTACTAAGTTGGTTGGCTAATTAGCTGATTGATTGCTTTGGCTTACAACAAGGCTAGGATCAAGACCATAGATTGCATTTGGATAACTTGGCTTGATTGATTAACTTGATTGGTATGGATTAAGGATGGGCTTGCATTTGGATCATTGCTTGATGATGATGAAATGCTGAATGATTAGATTGATTTGATGAAATGTTGATGATGGGATGATATGTGGTGGATTGAGCTACTTTTGATTTGCTGAAGTGATTGGATTTGTTTCGATTGGATTTGATGTGATTGAGTTGATTTGCTTTGGTGTTGATGGTGATGATTGATAGGATTTGTTTTGATGATTGGCTTGATGTACTTTGGTTTTGATGTTTGCTATTGCTAGGTTGATTGTTTTGAATGATTATAGTGATGGTGTGATGATTGGAGTGTCCACTCAATATAAGCATAAGCAAGTGTTCTTAGTATGCTCAAAGGATGTAAAACAAACAAGGTATTGCCCTTGTCAAGTCATAGACCAATAATCGATTGTTTGATTGATAATGATAGATAGTGTTGTCATTGTGGGGAAAGCTATATCCCTAGATCAACACAAGGATGTGGGAACGCTATATCCCATTGATGATGATTGATAATTTGATTGAATGGTCTCATGACAAGATTAGGATCAAAACCTATTGATTTGGTTGGATAATGTTCCTTGATTGATTAGCTTGCTTGATATGGATTAGTGTGACTTGGATTTTAGATCATTGCTTAGATTGATTTGATTGATATGATTGGAAGAAGTGATTGATTGAAATGGATGAATAAATGTTATGAATAGGAGGAATTGATGATGATGATTGTGATTGAATGTTGATGGAGTGGATGGTTTTGGATTGATGATGAATGGTTTTATTGCTTGGATTTTTCGTTGGATATTGATTTTTTTGGGTTTTGGAATATTTTGATTTTTTATATATTTTTTGGGATATTTTGATTTTTTGGATTTTTGAGAATATTTGATTTTTTTTTGTGTGTTTTTGAATGTTTGGGATGTCAATGGATGTACAATTTGGGTAGCCTTTGTGCTTGATACCAATGACAAGGTAGAAAACCAAGTCTAGGTGCAAGGGATGGATAAAAGGATGGATGATAGTAAATGGGATGAAAGGCTCATGGGAGTTGGATGGATGGATAAGAGGATAGGCCATATAAGGGATGGATGCTTGCCTCATGATAAATAGATAGGTAGGCTATAGTGGAAAGCTTGGTGATAAACAGATGGGGATAAGATATAAGATGGAAATCTCATGATAAGGGTACGCCATAGTGGATGGATCATAAGGGAGCTAGGATGTGATCTTCAAAGGCTATGTTGCATAGGAAGAATAACTTGCCCCATTCTAGGTGGTAATGCTTAGGATTTTACATGACAAAGTTCATGACCATGGGATGACATGATAGGTTTTACATGACAAGGTGTATGATAGGTGGATAATGATAATATGGATTGATGAGGAAGGTATGAGGTATACCAAGAGATATCAAAGCATGTTTTAACATTTTGCCCCCATATCTTCATCAAGATCAAAAGGAGGAAGGGTAGATGAATAGATGCAATAGGATAGGTGTATGGGTGTAATGGCTATGGATGGTAGGATGTCATGGTAATAGTTTGGAAATGGATAGGTTGGATGAGACAATGTGCCCCCAAGTGTAAGTGACATAGAAGATCAACCTACACATGATGCCTGTTTGCCAGGTTTTCATCATGGTACTTATCCAAGGTGCCTGTTTACCAGGTTTTCACCATTAGACGAAGGGATTTCTCTTTACTTTTTTGATTTTTATTTTTTCTTTGCTTTTTTTTTCTTTTTTTCTTTTTTTTTTTTTTTTGCTTTTTTGCTTTTAGATGGGTTGACAATTACTCATGGTGCATGTTTGCCAAGTTTTCACCATGGTAATGGATAGGAGGGACTCAAGTGGCTAGTGCTATGAAGGTTGATAGTGTCCCTTTAGAGATTGATGATGTCCTCACATGGACCATGTCATTATGCTCATAGATGTTGATAAGGGATTGCGTGGATGGGAGATAGATTAGGTAGATAATGGATTATAATGTGGAATTATGAAAGGTTCATGCAAGGATAGATGGATGGGGATAGTGGATTATGATGTGGATTATATTGGCTTATGGAATGAAGATGGATGAAAAGTTTATGCCAAAGCATGGACCATAGGGATAGCATGGTGGAGATATGTACGATAATGGATGGAAGATGGAGAGATGTAGTTATGTGGAGGTGTTGTGGAGTGGAAGGGAACCATGACCAATGGTTGCACACACCGTGATAAACATTGAAGCTTTTGATGAGATGGTGGTGTAGGAAGAAATGGAGATGCTTTCTTAGGAAATGGTTGATGAAGTGATCTAGGAACCCACATAGATTTAGTATGTTTAGTGCTTTTGTTTTTCTTGTGGGATTTTTGAAGGGAATGGAAGTTTTGGATGGAAATAGGCTCTTGGATGGAGATAGGTGATTGGGATTCTTGAGATGTGGATGAGGATGCCTCATTTGACTTTCTAGCTATTTGTTTAGGAACCCAAACCATTTTTCTTTTGGGCTTTGCTTTTGGAGGTAAGGGTTTGGATGGTTGCTTAGATGTGGATGAGGATGCCTCATTTGCTTTGCTAGCTGTTTGCTTAGGAACCCAAACCATTTTGCTTAGGAACCCAAACCATTTTGCTTAGGAACCGTCAAGTGGGATCCCATACTCATCATTGATGAGTTGGTATGCATCTAATAAATCACTAGCGAGGCATCTAGTCATATTACACAAATCATGCTCTCCACTAATTCGTGCCACATCATGTGGTGATGGTATATCAACACGAATGCAACAATCAGAACTAGTCAATGTGGCCTCAGTAGGAGGAATGTGATTTTGTGGACGTAACAAATATCTCCCAACATGATCAGATGACAACTGATCAACCTCACTAGTAATAGTCATGAGGCTCTCAATAATCTTGCATCTCAAGGGGTTTAGTGATGGTTCTGTGGTTTCTGCTAGTTCCACGTGTTTTGGAAGAACCAAAAGGTGTGGACCAACTAAGGACCTCTTGTTCACAGGAGGTGGCAACTTTGGTCATCTATACTCAACTTTGTCTGCAAACCTCCCTCTCCCCTATCCAACATGTTTAGGGAAAGATGTATAATTGATAGATAAATGTAAATGGAATTTTGCATATAATTGTTTGCAAAAATATAATGGCAACTCATCATTGTTAGGCCATTTGTGATGTGCTGCCAAAAATCTAGGATACATAAAATGACCCACAATTTAATCCTCACACTTGGTAGGGGAATAGCCTCTCACTATCTCTCATCCCCTATAAGATGGGAACATGTTGAGAACATTATTCATTGAAACCATCCTAGAAATAGATGACCATTTCTCATTGCCACCAACACTCTAAGAAAGTGACACATAGAACATGTCAACACTAACCTGATCATAAGGGTTGTATGATCAAACAATGTCGTTCACACATGTGATCTCCTCTCGAATCATAACCAACTTGTCTCTATTTGACAAGTTTGGTGTGTTATCTATTGTTCATTCAAGTTCATTCAAAGCATTTTCAAACCTATCAATAGTCTTAGCACATAAAGTAGAACTATCACTAGTGTCACCTGGATGATCAGACTGATGTGAAGTTTGATCATCCTTTTGTCTAAATATCTACACACATGATAATTAAAATGTAATTTAATTTATAAATTTTAACAATTAATTAAATTGAAATGAAAATAAATTTAAACACTTCTAAATCATAGATAATGTGTAAACTAAAATCTATCTACTCCAAACTTGAGGATGAGGAACACATTTGGTAAAAAAGTAAATTGGAATGAAAGACAATGTATAACATGTGGTAATTTTTAACAGTCCAAATAATTACACATGATCAATTGATGCATACATTAAATATAGGGGAGACAATTACCTGAGCATTATCCTATCATATCCTAGATCTTATCTTAGATCAAACTTTACAAAGGTATCATTTACTATGTAGAAAGGAAACCTGACCTAAGGGCTAGACCTAATGCCTCGGGGGCTCATCCATGATGGCCTTGTCTATGTATGCATAGCACATAGGCATTGTAGTTCAGTCACAAGAACATTCAACTTAAAGGTTGACTTAAATACAATAATTCATAAGAGAACTAGTTACTCTAAGTCATATTTCATTGTGTAAAAGTGTAAACAATAGTTCTAGTCTTATCTAGTAGATTAGAATATAGGGAAACCTCTTCTTGCATGTTCATAGTTGATCCTTTAATTACTATTTCATATATAGATCTTCTTCCCCTTGGGGTGGAGATTATCTATTTTTCCCTTAAAGGCATCTTCTCTTTCACATCATTAGATTATCACTAGGGGAATCTTATCATTATCCCACATTACCTCAATTACATGAGCATTATCCTATCATATCCTAGATCTTATCTTATCTTAGATCAAACTTTACAAAGTTATTTTACTATGTAGAAAGGAAACATGACCTAAGGGCCAGACCTAATGCCTTGGGGGCTCATATGTGATGGCCTTGCTTATGTACGCATAGTGCAGAGGCTTCATAGTTTGATCACAAGAACTTTCAACTGGAAGGTTGACACAAATACAATAATTCATAAGGGAACTAGTTACACTAAGCCATATTTCATTGTGTAAAAGTGGAAACAATAACTAGTCTCAAGAAGGAAAATATAACTTGACTTAGGATAATCAAGTCAAATTCACATGACATGAATAGCATATGTGGACAAAGCCAATGTAGAATTAACTAATGAGCTCACATATGAAGTTGGACATTGTTCAAAAACATAATAATGGTAAAGCATTTTAGTGTTGAGCTATGTCGCAGTTATCTACAAAAAAAATTGATATGTAGACATCAACATAGTGTTAGATTTAGGGCACACAACTAAGAGGGGGGGTGAATCAATTGTACAAAACTTTCTCCTACTTTAAACACTTATCTCCACATTGTTAATTAGCCACATAATAGAAGATCAACCATGAAAGCACAATGCTACAAATTAGGAGTAGAAACACATTAACACATGAGACACCAGGATTTTTGATGTGGAAAACCCAGTTAAGGGAAAAACCACAAGGTGATTAACCCAAGAATGTATTCTCTATTAGAATAATAGAAAGAACAAAATGGCACATGCTAATTAGGACTCATTGCCTGAGCACACTGCTCACAAGAAGCTCACTGCCTACAAGAGACACACTGTCTACAAAGGAATAAGTATCACATACTTGAACTGGTAAATAGCATCTTCACCATGCTTGAGTCAGTTCCATTTAAGCCCAAACCTTTTTCTCTGCCTTTTGCTCTTCTCCTTGCTACCACACACTCATCTTCACACCACTCTTGAAATGACCTTGCAATCCCTTATTTATATGCTACATCATCTTAGGAATGATCCTCTAAGTCAGCTAACACTCATAAGAACATCTGCAAGATGTATAATTCATCCGATCGGCCAGTCACAGAAAGAACATCTTCATCTGGAAGTATTTCTTCAATTCCATACTCCAACTCTAATGCGGACCATCAAGATGAACTGAACATAATCCAAGGACCTCCACAAGCTTGCTTGAATCACCAAGATCATCCGTACTTCTTCTACTTACTAAAATCCTTCTCTTCTTCATTTGAAACCTCAAGAACACAGTCTGCCATTACTGCCACAAAAGAATAGATGCTTGCAGACCTTCAAACCATTAACCAATCAAGTTAACACATCACAAGGACTTCCCAAACACTCCTTCAAATATGTAGAATAGGACAATGCATTTTCGGATCTCACCGAACCTTTCTGTAATACTCTGTCACCTCTGAACATCTACCAGAACCAGCTCTACTTGAGCAATCACAACTTCTTCATATCTTCATGTGGACCTCTAAAATCTCTATTGGAACATCTTAAGACTTATATCTGCAAACCCTTTAATATGCATCCTCTGATCCTTAACCTATCTTGAGATTTTACCTTGCTATCATCACTATTCTTCACTATTCCTGATTGAGAATAATTTTCTCAGTATCCTCAACGTATAACTCATCCAATCCTTATCATTAATGGAACAGAAGTATGTTGACATCAATGACAATACTAGTTAGGCCCATACTTGCAACAATCTCCCCCTTTGTCATTGATGGCAACATATGATGTGAAAAACTGATTTGACCATCAAGACAAGAACTTTTCCTTACTGTCACAACTCCCCCTATCAGCAACAACCATTCATATCTCTTCTCTCCTATTACTACTCCCCCTTTGATCAGCAACTACTTGTTTTTCACATGTCTTCTCTCCCCCCTTTGACATCAATGGCAAAGGGCACATACTTGCAATTCTATCACTTCGGAGTCATATATGCTGCTCCTCTTGAGTAGTAGCTCCCCATCATCAATCCGAACCACAAGGTGTGACTGTGATATGCACCAAACTGATGCACCTTAGTGCACCTTAGTTCATCACTGGAGGGGCAATAACCCCTAAATTCTCCCTTAGATACTCAAAAGAGTCCATAGGTAGAGGTTTAGTAAAGATGTCTACAATCTGATCCTTGGAAGGCACAAACTCTAATTTGAATTCATTCTTGTTCACTTGTTCTCTTAGGAAGTGAAACTTGATGGATATATGTTTAGTCTTTGAATACAACATTGGATTCTTAGATATGTTTGTTGCACTTGAATTATCACAGAAAATTGTGAGAGGCTTCTCATACTCTACTTTGATATCTCTTAGCATCTGCTTCATCCACAATAACTAAGTGCAACCACTTGTTGTTGCTATATATTTTGATTCAGTTGTAGACAGAGATATTGCCTCTTGTTTCTTGCTAAGCCATGAAATGAATCTCTTTACCAAAAAGAATGCTCCACCACTGGTACTCTTCCGGTCATCCACATCTCCTGCCCAATATGCATCTGTATATGTATGAAGAGAAAAATCATGATCTCTAGGATACCATAGACCATACTCAACTGTCCCTTTTAGATACCTAAAAATCCTCTTGATTGCCATGACATGAGTTTCTCTAGGATCAGCCTGGAATCTAGCAACAAGACCAACAACTTGCATAATGTCTGGTCTAGTTTGAGTGAGGTACAACAATCCTCCAATCATTGATCTATATTTTGTTTGATCTGTCCTAGGAGAATCATCGTCTTTGCTTAATCTACATCCGGTTGCCATGGGAGTGTTCATTGGCTTTGAGTCTTCCATCCCAAATTTCTTCAATATTTCTCTTGCATATTTGGTTTGAGAAATAAAGATACCTTTCTTTGTTTGAGTGATTTGCAAACCCAAGAAGAAATTCATTTCACCTAGCATAGACATCTCAAACTCACTTTTCATCTGATTTGCAAAAGTTTTACATAAACTATCTTTTCCTCCAAAAATGATATCATCAACAAACACTTCAACACCTAAGATGTTTTCATGATCAATATTGAAATATAAATTACTGTCAGCAGTTCCCTTTTTGAAACCAATCTTCAAGAGATGTTTATCTAGTCTTTCATACCAGGCTCTTGGGGCTTGCTTCAATCCATACAGTGCCTTCTTCAACTTGCAGACCATATCACCATTATCTGACAATTAAAATCCATCCGGTTGCTCAATGTACACTTCTTCTTCCAAATCACCATTCAAGAATGCAGACTCGACATCCATTTGATATACTTTGAAATCCTTAAAGGTAGCATATGCAAGAAATAATCTGACTGCTTCAATTCTTGCCACCAGAGTAAAAGTTTCTTCAAAATCAACTCCTATTTGAGAGTAACCTTTGCAGACCAATCTGGCCTTATTTCTAATTACTTCACCAACTTCATTCAATTTGTTTCGGAAGACCCATTTGGTTCCAATCACATTCTTGTTTCTAGGTATGGGAACAAGATCCCAAGTGTGATTCGTCTCAATTTGCATTAGTCCTTCCTCCATTGCCTTAGTCCAGTTTTCATCTTTGCAAGCTTCATTTACTGTTTAAGGTTCAATCTTTGAAATCAGAGAATACTCATCTGAATCTTGAGCAATTCTTCTTCTTGTTTGTACACCTTTGCTTTTGTCACCTATGATCTGATCTTTAGAATGGTTCAGTCTTACATACCTTAGGACTTTGGGAGTTTCTTGTACTTCTAATTCTTGATCAGGCTCATTGGAACTTATCTCTCCTTCCTGACTTACCGGATCACCTTGAATATGTTTTTCAGGAAGGGACTTGGGCACCCTAAATCAGACTGTTATCCTGATCATCTTCATCATACTCATAAAACCTTGAGGGTTTTTCAATTCCTTCATCAACCTTCACATTAGTACTTTCTATAATCTTTCTCAATCTTTTATTATAACACTGGTATGCTTTATTTTGAGTAGAATAACCCAAAAATATTCCTTCATCACTTCTAGCATCAAATTTGCCTAGATCTTCATCTCTCTTGATGTAACATTTGCTACCAAACACTCTAAAATACCTTACAGTAGGTTTAATACCAAACCAAAGTTCGTAAGGAGACTTACCGGTATTGCTTCTGATTTGAACTCGATTGAGAGTATAGACTACAGTGCTAACAACTTCTCTCCAATAGATCTGGGGAACATTTGCTTCCATCATCATGGTCCTAGATGCTTCTTGGATGGTCAGGTTCTTTCTTTCAACTACTCCATTCTGCTGTGGAGTCCTAGGAGTAGACAACTATCTCTTTATTCCATGTTTCTCATAGAAATCTATAAAATCACCGGATGTGAATTCTCCACCTCTATCAGACCTTAAACATTTCAATTTCAATCCAGTCTCATTTTCCACCATAGCCTTGAATATTTTGAATTTCTCAAGAGCTTCTGATTTCTCTTTTAGAAAGGTCACCCACACATCCAGGAATAGTCATCAATTAGCAACATGAAGTATCTATCACCTTGCACACTCCTGATTCTTGCTAGACCACATAAATCAGTATGAACCAAGTCTAATAATCTGGTAGAAGATTGTTCCTTGCTTTTGAATGACATTCTGCTTTGTTTTCCCAACTAACATTCTTTGCACAAATTATTTGCAGGTTTTACCAATTTTGGGAGATCTCTTATAGCCTGAGTATTGCTTATCTTGATGATATTATCAAAGTTCACATGACACATTCTTCTATGCCATAACTAGCTCTGATCAACTTGAACAAATAAACAGCTTTTACCAGTACTAGCCAAATGAAAGATGTTACCTTTTGTTTGGGTACCGGATGTAATCTCTGTTCCAGAACTTTCAAAAATTTTGCACTTTTAATTCTTGAATCTGAGATCATAGCCTTTGTCCACCAACTGTCTAACACTAAGAAGATTGTGTTTCAATCCTTAAACATATAATACATTACCGATTTTGTTCTTTCCATCAAAAGAAATAGTTCCTCTACCTCTGATTCTACCAGCAAAGTTATAACCAAACTTTACCACTCCTCCTTCATATCTTTCCAAATCTATGAACTTGTTTTTGTCACTTGTCATATGGTGAGAGCAACTACTGTCAATGACCCAATCATCCTTCTCTTCAACTTGGGCAGCCAGGGATTTTTCTTCAACTTTATGATTGACAGATTCAGAGGGCATTATATCTTCTTCCTTGATGGCAATGAACACCCAATCACTTCTAGATTTGTCTCCTTTCTCTGATTCATCATCTGTTACTCCATCATCTCCTTCATGAGCATAGTAACAATTCTTCTGGAATCTTGGTCTATTAGTGTTTGGCCTAGAAAATCTTTCCGGATACCTTGATGCAAAATGACCAATCTTGTTGCAGTTAAAACACTTAAAAGACAATTTCCCCTCATACTTACCAGATTCTCTTGGCAGTCTTTTTGCAATAAGAGCTTCAAGATGAGCAGTTTCAGCTTCTTCTTCTTCCAAGTCTTTTCTTGCATTTTCATACCATGATGATTTCCTTGAAGAGTTTTCTCCCAAATCAAACCTTTGTTTTCCTTTTATAGAGGCACTGGCTTTGAATGCAGATTTAGTCTTTAGAGGATCATCTTCAAACTCAGCCATCTCAAAAGCAACCAATTTACCAACCAATTGATCTCTTGTGACAGTTGTGTGAGCTCTGAATTCTTCAATTGCAGTAGCCTTGATTTTATAAGAAGTAGGAAGGGATATGAGAACTTTGCCAACAATCTCATCTTCACTCAAGGTTCCACCTGCATTTCTAATTCCACAAACCAACTCATTCACTCTTAGCATAAAAGTGGTAATATTTTCATCATCTCTCATCTTTAGTCTTTCGAATTTCCCTTTTAGACTCTGTAACCTTGCACTTTTAACATACTGGTCTCCTTCATGCAAGAGTTCCAATTTTTTCCAAATCTCAAAAGCAGTTGGAAGTTTAATAACATTTGAGAATTCTAAGTCACATAATGCACTTAGAAGAGCCTCTATGGTCCGCAGATTGTTTTCAGCATTTGTGATTTCATTTAGGGTTGTCAGACCACCCTATGGAGGTACATATAGTTTTGTAACCATGGACTAGTATGCCATTCCCATACACTATAAGTGACATTTCACGCAACCTTTCCAAAGAGCAAAGTTGGTTCCATCAAACTTCGGACTATCCTTCTTGTAAGATGACATCCTGGATCTCCTCAAGTGGTTAAGCTCCTTTTAGAGGAACTTGGCTCTGATACCAATTGTTAGATTTAGGGCACACAACTGAGAGGGGGGTGAATCAGTTGTACAAAACTTTCTCCTACTTTAAACACTTATCTCCACATTGTTAATTAGCCACATAATAGAAGATCAACCATGAAAGCACAATGCTACAAATCAGGAGCATAAACACATTAACACATGAGACACCAAGATTTTTGACGTGGAAAACCCGGTTAAGGGAAAAACCATGGGGTGATTAACCCAAGAATGTATTCTCTGTTAGAAGAATAGAAAGAACAAAATGGCACATGCCAATTAGGACTCACTACCCAAGCACACTGTTCACAAAAGGCTCACTGCCTACAAGAGACACACTGTCTACAAAGGAATAAGTATCACATACTTGAATTGGTAAATAGCATCTTCACCATGCTTGAGTCAGTTCCATTTAAGCCTAAACCTTTTGCTCTGCCTTTTGCTCTTCTCCTCGCTACCACACACTCATCTTCACACCACTCTTGAAATGACCTTGCAATCCCTTATTTATACGCTACATCATCTTAGGAATGATCATCTAAGTTGGCTAACACTCATAAGAACATTTGCAAGATGTATAATTCATCTAGTTAGCTAGTCACAGAAAGAACATCTTCATCCGGAAGTATTTCTTCAATTCTGGGCTCCATTTCTAATGCAGACCATCAACATGAACTGAACATAATCCAAGTACCTCCACAAGCTTGCCTGAATCACCAAGATCATCCGCACTTCTTCTACTTACTGAAATCCTTCTCTTCATCCGAAACCTCAAGAACACAGTCTACCATTACTGCCACAAAAGAATAGATGCTTGCAAACCTTTAAACCATGAACCAATCAAGTTGACACATCACAAAGACTTCCCAAACACTCCTTCAAATTTGCAAAATAGGACAATGTATTTCCGGATCTCACTGGACCTTTCTGTAATACTCAGTCACCTCTGAACATCTACCAGAACTAGTTCTACTTGAGTGATCACAACTTCTTCATATCTTCATGTGGACCTCTGAAATCTCTACTGGAACATCTTAAGACTTATATCTGCAAACCCTTTAATCCACATCCTCTGATCCTTAACCTGTCTTGAGATTTATCCTTTCTATCATCACTATTCTTCATTGTTCCTGATTGAGACTAATTTTCTTAGTATCCTCAACATATAACTCATCCAATCCTTATCATTAATGCAATAGAAGTATGTTGACATCAATGACAATACCAGTTGGGCCCATACTTGCAACACATAGCTCAACCAAAAATGCCTTTGGGTAACCAAGTCTCCCCAATGCTACCACCTCATAGTAGATCTTAGGTTTCTTCATGTTGAACTTTAGGTATTGAAATGGTTTGTTCATGTAGCCATGTTGTCTAGTGGCTTGCATTTAATGTATCCTTCAAAAGTCTTGTAATTTTAGGGCTTGTAATTTGAGAGCTTATATACATACCATTGGCATGTTTACACTTCAATTGGTGTACTAAAAGGAATGCATCATCTACTTGAGAATTCTAGAGGTATTTTCATGGCTAAAAAGTGTTTCCATTGATCATTTTTCTAGTCATTAAATCAACATGTAATTACAAGTAACTATTTCACTTAAGGGATTCACTTTCACTGTTAAGTATAAACTAGAATATTAAAAAACTAGTTTAAATTTGTGAGAGTAAATAGATATTATAATATAGTGAATGAAAAAGTAGAAGTCAAAACGTAGTAAAAGTTAAGTTCACTAGTAGAGTTCAAGTTCACAGTCATTTTTATGTATTTACATATTCCATTGGATTAACCTAGATTTAAAACTATACAGGCTAACTTATTGTTTTTCCAACATATATTTCGTGAACCTAATTGTACACCACACAATCTACTTTGCATACAAGTAAATTAGTTTATATTTATAAAACATAGGGTTTTCTAAAAATCTAATATAATTAAGTTGACTTTATTACTTATTTTATATGTGTCTATGGTTTATTTTTCATTTGATTTTATTTTTAATTTATAGTTCAAGTTTGTATATGTTATCCTACCCTTCCAACCTATTTTACCCTACATTCATGATGTAGGAGCATCCCAGGTTGTAGAGCAAGCTTGCATCAACCAAAATTATTTGCATTCTTTTCTTTTCTGTTCAGTTGTAGTTCAATGATTTGCAGTTAGTTGTGAGTAGAAGGTTGAGAAGCATTTCCATCACTTTTGGAGCCTAATGAAGCACATCACAAGGTAGATAAGGACCAGATAGACCTTCCTTGAGGTCTGCACCATGTTTCATTCATTTGTAGAGCAATACCATGTGTTGTAGGCTGACCTATATGTTTTTTACATGTTTCATCATTCATTGGAGTTTGAAACCTCTTAAGCCTAATGCGAAGGATTCTATGAGCTTAAGGATATATATATATATATATATATATATATATATATATATATATATATATATATATATATATATATATATATATCTTAGATGCATTAGGAAGTCATTAGTTTTAGACAAGAAGATAGATAGTTGAATTCTTTCTGGAAGGCACTTCAATGCCATAAATTTCATCTTTGTTGTAGCCCAGAAAGTAGGCATTTGAGCCCTTTGATTGTTTGGTCACTCCCTTCTCAGAACCCTCCATCGATGACTACACCAAGTGGTATTAGAGCAATTTTACATAAATCCTATGGAAGTGAAGGTATTATGAAAGATCTTGTGGTGAACAGATCACCAACCAGACGTAGTCTACTTATGTTTGTCAATAGAGCACCGATTGTGAGGCAGTTACAACTGTGTAGTCAGATCACCGAATTGAGGCAGTTGCACTGGATCCTAGGAAGAGATGCCACCAAGGAGGATGCCCTCTATGGCCAATGTTGCTAGAAGAATGGAAGAAATGATAGAGATGATGAGGAAAATCAAGGTTAGATTAGATGTTGTAGAAGATAGAAGAAGATGACTAAACCCTAGACATGAAGATGAAAGTGATGATGATGAATTTTAACCAACTGACCAAAATGAAGAAGCCCTAGAAGAAGAAGAATCAGATTAGGTGAAGGTACTGAAATCTATTTCTAAGATGGGTAAGAGAACTAGAATGGAAGTATCAAACTATACCAGAAATTTGAATCTTAAAGAATTGATTGATTGAATAAATGACTTGGAGGAATACTTTGAATAAGAGGAAATTAAAGATCTGGAGAGAGTAAGATTTGCAAAGACTAAGTTGAAAGGACATGCTGCTATTTGGTGAAAATAAGTTTAATTGGATGGGAATAGGAGAGGAAAAGATAAGATCATAAAATGGGATAGGATAGTGACAAAATTGAAAACTCGGTTCATACTTGCTGACTATGAGTTGGAATTGTTGAAGAGATTGCAAAACCTAAGCCAGAAGGAGAAATCTATGAAAGAGTATACTGAAGAATTTCATAAGATGATCATAAGGACTGGACATAGTGAAGCTAGCAAGGATAAAGTGCAAGATACATAAATGGATTGAGGGTAAATATTCAAGAAGAACTAAGTTTTGTGAGGATGACAATAGTAGAGGAAGCATATCAGATTGCATTGGAAGTTGAAGACAAGATGAATAAAAGGCATAAGCAAAGGTAGAGAGGTAGATGAGGTCAATTTCAAAGAGGTAGAACACATTCCAGAGGAGAAAGACCTTATGCAGAGCAAAATAAGGAAAGTAGTCCATATAAGAAGGAAGACAAAGACAACAATTCATACAAGAGAGATGATACAAATTTCTACTACAATAGTAGAGGGAATCATAATTTTTGCCGTAATGAAGGATACTGGAGGGATGAAAGAGGGTTTGATAAAAGATCATTCAGAGGAACTTGTTTTAAGTATGGAGGAGGACATAGAGCATTTGAATGTCATCAAGGAAGTACAAGCAAGAGAATAGAGAATAGTGCAAGAGTAGCTTATGTGGAGGAAGAACCTATTGGATCACCTAGTTCAGTTGGAAAACCAAAAAAAGGAGATTCATTAGTCATGAGGAGAGCATTATTTCAAGTAGAGACAACTGAGGAACCACTGCAAAGGAAGAGTTTTGTTCTAGACAAGATGCAAATTAGGAGGTAAATGTTATAAAATTATCATTGATAGTGGTAGTACTGATGATTTGATTTCAAAGGAAATGGTGACTAAGCTAAACTTGGAGAGGTTGAAACACCCTAAGCCCTACAAGATAACATGGATTCAAGATGAGCACAAGATACTGGTGAGTGAACAATGTTTGGTGAAATTTTATATAGGATCTTATGTTGATGAGGTATTGTGTGATATTATGTTGATGGATGTATGTCATATATTATTGGGGAGACCATGGAAGTATGATAGAAAAACAATACATGATGGAAGGAAAAATACTTATACTATAACAGCTAATGGGAAGAAACATATCCCGATACCTTTGGAAGATGAGCCTAAGAATGAAGTATGTGGGAATGCTACAATTTGTTTAGTGGATGGAAGAAAATTTTTGGATGGATTGAGACATGAGAATATGTGTTTTTCTTTTATTCCAAAGAAGTGTGGAGCCCTCAGTGTAAAACACACCACAACAAAAGAAGAACCACCGCCAGAGGAGATAACTAAATTGTTGACAGAGTACCAAGATATCATATCAGATAATGTATGTGAAGGATTGCCACCAATCTAGAGTATTAGTCATCATATGGACCCAGGGATAACTTTAAGGAAGCCCCCCTAAAAACTTATAAAATCCTAGTGAATCCTAGCCTGAGGCCATAAAATTTTTGGCAAATCAATGCCTATTTTTGAAAAAAAAAATCATTGGTGAAAATTTTCAAATTTGTAGATAGTGGTTTTTTTGTTGGCAAGTTGTATATAGATTTGAAAAAAAAATTAATTTCCTTGGAGAATTATAGCTGTATTCCAAAAAAATAAATAAATTAGGTGGCGAATTATAGTTGTATTCCAAAAAATAAAATAAATTAGGTGGCGAATTATATAGATATTCAAAAATGTAAAATAGATTATTTGGCGAATGTGCTAGCAATTTTTTTGAAAAATCATCATGTGGTTGGTGAAAATATCAAATGCTAAATTATAATGACTAATTTACTTGGAGAATTTATAGGTTAAAAAATATTTACATTTAGATCAATGGATAGTTAGTATCAGAGACCAATGGCATCGGTTCTATTCTAGGTTGTAGTTCTGACACACCCATTTTTCTCCATAAAGTCCTGGAATAGAGAAAAGTGTCAATGAAGGAACAATTTAGATTAATGAAAATTGAAAATAATAATTCATATATTGGAAACAACTAAAATATAGAGTAACACAAAATTGCTCTATTAACAACACAAAGTTTACCAAAAGATCCTAAATGCATTGACAGGCTTAGTATATATAGCCATGTCATAAAATAACTATCTTTGAAATAATAGCAGCTTCTTGGGGACAACCGATTTAAAACATAAAATAATAATAAGTCTTTTGCCATAAGAGTATCCAAAGCATGTTTAAAGAAATAACATAAAAATAAGAAATGCCATCACGTGGCAATAGTTTGGTCTTCATCTTGAGCGATAGTCAAGTCCACTTGAACTGATGCTCTTAGTTTTACCTTGTACCTCCTGTACCTAGTAATGATGGGATTTATTATGCCCGCATTTCCCACGTGGTCACAACACACAACACACATGTCATGTCCACATTTGTCATGTGGTCATGACATGAACTATGAAAAACTTTTCCATGCATCCCTAGAAACCCCCTCGTACACGTCAGCATGCTCGGTGGCATACACACAAAGGTACAAAAAGGTCAATCAATCGATAGGGAAATGTGAACTCCTTTCGCAACCCCTGCGAGATGTAAGGCAACTAGGGGGTTATGCAATGCAAGGAGCATCACCAATAAGGTCAGAATCAAATTGAAGCTAACCCTAAGATTCCTAAGTGAAGTAGAGAGATTTCAACATGTGTCGAAATCCAAATCCCTACACTATAGCATAATTAGATTAAAATAAAATTCATCTAAAACATAATTACATCGCATAAATAATTAAAATATTAAGAAAAAACGTAATTAAAAAATACCTAATTAATCAACCTTAAATTCTAAAAAATTCCAGTAGCATAACGCCTTATTAGCATTCAGAGAAAATAATTTATAAAGATTTCCTAGCTAAACCATATATGAGAAAATTAAATTAAAATTTACAAACCTCTCCTAAGCATAAATTACCCAAATATCCCATTTGCTCAAAACATTACTCAATAAATAAATTGTCATATCCCAACTTTAATGTTAACCAAACAATTAAAATTCATCCTATAAATTAAAAACAATTCAATTAATTTTTAAAAAGTTCAAATTGATAAGATTTCCCTTAACATAAGTTTCCACTAAATTCCAATATAACAATATAAATATTAAAGGGACAACTAAAATACCTATCTCCACGATAATAATTTCAGCTATACCCCTAGGAAATTAAATATATTACAAAGTTTATTCAAATTAAAAGACCCATGGTGAAATTCCCACTAAAATAAATAAAAGTCCTAGATTTAATTAAACCTACTTAGCTAATAAACCAAGAGCAAATAAATTAAGGACAATTATTCTAAAATTTTCAAGAAGGCAAAGTCCTAAGTAAAAATTAAAAAAAAAAATCATAAAGCCCACTAAAAGTAAATTAAAGGTATTTAAATAAGGAAATAAAAGTATTTAAATTAATTAAATTCCCTCACGTTAATTCCCAAATTAAAAAAGAAAAAAGAAAAAGGCAATAAATTGATTTAAATTAACTAAATTTAAACTCACTTAACTCAATAACTCAAAAGCATTTAAAATAAAGCAATTAAAATATTTAGGTTTAAATAAACTTCCTAATGTTAATCTCCATACCTAAATCCTCTTTCAAAAATCCCACCTAAATTAATTAAAAGGTCCAAGTTAAAATAAACCCACAAACTTAAATAATCCCAAAAAAATCAAAAGATATTAACAAAGGTAAGATTCTAATTTTAGAAAATGCTAAAGTCATAAAGCCACTAAAATAATATTTTCTCCACATAAAATTAATGTGACAAAAGGAATGCATAAAATTTTTTAAAAATAAGGGGAAAAAGAAATATTCCCATGCACACAAAAATTCCCAAATAAAATATCCAATAAAAATAATCCCATTTGCTATTTTGATTTATTATTCCCCAACCCTAAATTGCCTTTATAAATAATAAAATAACATATCCTTAAGAAAACAAACCCTAATCCTTCTTTCATTCCTATTCTATTGTTTTTTCTCATTCTCTTCTCTCCCCATTTCTTCATCATTTTTTTTTGTTTTAGGTTCATGACTAGGGCAACCATGGAGATAAGCATTCACAAGGATTTGATAGAGCAACTTCTGTTTGATCTCATTGTTTTCTTTTTTTTCATTCTTTCCTCTCATCTTCTTTTCCTTCTCTATTTTCTTCTATTTGTTTTGTAGGTTGAAATTGCGGACAGCCATGGATTCAAACCCTAATGGAGGTATATATAGTGTGTGACTCTTTTCTTTGTTTTTCTTTTTATGTTATTTATTTTATAAATATTTATTTTTCTCTGGTTAAAAGAACTAGTCATAAACAGCCTCATAAATATTTTTTTCTTTGAATGATAATGAAATAACACGAGTTGCATATATATATATATATATGAAGTTTGCAGGTCATGGATTTCAAATGGGCCGAATGGCGGCCATAATAACAGGGGCAACGAGTTGGAATGTTAATCGATAGCGAAAGGTGTTTGAAGGGCACTAGGCGCCAAGGAGAACAACGATGGTGGGGGTAGGCAGACTGCCCACCCACCCTCCACCAAATGGTGGAGTGTGGGTGGGGGTCCATCCTTCCCCACCCCCTTAGCAGCGATCAAAACAAAGGAATAGGGTGACGAGTGCCGCCGCCCCTTCTTCCTTACCTTGCTTCAATAAAACCCTCTACAGCCCATTAGGGCTTTCAGCTCCCACGTCTAATATATATATATATATATATTCTATACTATTTCTTTTCATATGATGTGAATAAAATCTTATATATATACTCATAGCAGTTTAATACCCAACCTACATATTTTGCAATTAAAAAAAATTCATTAACATAAAACTATCTATATATATATATATATATATATATATATATATATATATATATATATATATATATATATATATATATATATATATATATATATATATACACACACACACATTTATCTCTAGACTGAGGTTATGTCCATTTTGTAAAAAAAAAACCCTCTATGCCAAATATGATAAATAGCCACAAAAGTAACCCAACTAAAACAAAAGTGAAGTTATAAACATATATTTAAAACATAACTTGAATACACCTATATTTTTTTGGAAAATCTAAGACAATGTTTTTTTCAACAACATTTCATATGTATGTATTTTTTTTTTTTTGCATAAAAACAGAACCATTGCAACACCAAAATGGTGAAAACTACAACATATATTATTTTTCTTTTTGAACAACTATGATGGTAAGATCAACAACCCATTTTATTTACATTAAGAGTAGGACAATAAAGTATATTTTTTTTGAAACAAATTTACAACTAAATAACAACATTACATTTACAATAACTTGGAAACCTAAATATAACTTGTTGCTACAACAAATGACAAGAGAGCTTGCTCTCATAACAAAAATTCTACAACAAGCCCAACAAGGTTGAGGCTTCAAATACCCTTACAAAAAAAACACAAAACTAAAAATCATTTGACTCCCTCCAAGCTCCAATGTTCAAATCTTGCAAGATAACAAGGGAAATCTTCTCCAAGCCACCAGAATGCTCTCCACCCTACCATAGACCCACAAGAGGGTCACCCCTAATCTTGGAGGTTGATCTACACATGGGTGCACACCACAACTCAACACAATGCAACATTCAAACAAACAGAACAACACCCACCATGGTTTAACAACACAAAATCGATAAACATGGATTTGAGGGGGTAGGAGAGTGGACTCTCTCTACTCAAGAGGTTCACTCGTACATCCAAATATCGTGATCCCAAAATAAGGCCTCAAGCCTAAAAATACCTCCATGAAAATTATAATACTCCAAACAAGGCCTCAAGTCTAAAATCTCCTCCATGAAATATATCACACCAAGGCACTCATGCCATAAAAATAACCACCAAAACTTCACCAAATTGACCTCAAGGCTACAATATGCCAATACAAAGAGGGTGACCTTGAGGATGTTCACTCCTCTCCCACCCCTCACATGAATGGACACACCAAGAATGGTAGTCTTATTTAAAACACCCATACAACCCAACACAACAACAAATACAAAACACAAAGAAATTTCATTCACACAAAAAAAAATGCATGAGAAAGGCACTTATGCCTTGAGGCTTACCTTTGAAATCCCAATAATGGAAGAGGGTTGTAGAAGAGCTTTCCAACCTTCTCCTTCAAGCCTCCTTCCAAGATCTCCAACTCTCTCACTCACCAAAAATACCTCCAAAGATAGCTAAAAATAAGAAAATGAAAAGAACCTCTTTCCTCTCACCAAGAGGAAGTGATATAGGCTTTCTTCCAAAGCCTTGAGGAATGAGAAAGTGAAACATGTCACCTTCTCCTTCCTCTTCCCAATCCACGTGCCAGGGTTATGGAATGTGGAGGTGACATGTGTCACTTTCCCATCCATTCAAACCTCACCCTCTCCACATGTGCTCTCACACATGAGGTGGAGAGGTGGCATCTCTCCAAATGGGCTCTAAGAGGATAAGGAATGACACATGTCATCACCTTATTCCCCAAAGGAAGCCCATTCACTCCAAGATGTTCTCACACATGTGTGAGAGCAATAGAAGATGGTTCTACACACTTGGGGGTCTTGAAGACTCCCCAATTCTTTAAGGTGATGGGAATCAATGCCTTGGGAAAGGGGAATGGGTCATGTTTCAAGGCATGACTCATCCTCCACTCCAATTCAAATTTGAATTTCGTCACTTTACTTTAGGCTGAAGTTAAAGTAACTAGATAGAGGTAACCCTAGGGTTTGGCATGCTCAAATGGGCCATAGACCCTAGGGGTACCACCTAGGATTAATTTTAGTCCATAATGAACACTTTAGGAAGTAGAAAATCACATAAAATGGCAATCAAAATAAAAGACACCAAGTGGTATATATTAAATCACATATTTTTACAACACTTCAAAAATAATAAAAAGGAGGTGAAATCTAAGCCAAATAATAAAATGCAAACATTTACAAAAGCATCATATAAATCACACATGATCTTGGTCCCTCTTGGGATTAGATTAGTGTAACACAGGAATCACATTTGGTGTGGGATCGATCTCTAATTTTCTGTGGCATGGAAAATCATCTGCGCACTTAAAGAAACAGATTAATCCAACATATACATCATAGCTGAAGCAAGGAAATGCATACACTCACAATATTGTATAATCATTTAAAACATTATTAAAATCACATAGCATCATTAATATAATTTATAATTTCACTACAATTCTAAACACTCCTCAAGATCAAAATCGCATAGGCATTTCATCAATTAATTTCACAACTAATATCTCTAATAGGATCAAGTGAATTTCATATGGCAATAATCATCAATGCAATCTAATGTCAGGATATAGTCACGTCACAGCATACTAAATATAACCAAATCAAAATAAGGGAATAAGTTCTAGAAAGTCCACATCTACGGGGTCTACAAACACAACTAATCTAGACACACAAAGGTGGGCCTCACATCCTCCTCCCCTAGAGCTAAACTTCCTCCTGGAAGTTAACATAGAAGAATTGTAGAGTAAACCACCTACAAGCCAATCCTAAATGACATTGGACTCAGATTGATTTCTACATAAAGGTAAGGAACCAAAAGAACTTAAATAGTAATGCTTGGCAATAATCTCAAGGATACCCTCCTCTGACTAGGAGGGGTCAAGAATCTAACATGACACATACTCCAACACTTTATGAGCCTAAAAAGACAAAAGAGCATTAGATGCCCAAGGATAGACCGCCAAGTAATTCAAGGTCAAGCATGGTGGGGACTACCCAGAAGATTATCATTACGAGAGGCCTTCAACAATAATTTAACTGACTCATACCCCGAGTCTCTCTTATTCCTCAAAAAATCTAACTAGCATAGAGCAACTAAAAGGAAGTTGGGCCAACCAACTAGCCCCAAAACCAACATGAAGCCCCAACCATGCATTAACTCAACTTATCGCCAATGCTAAGGTATATACACAAGATCCCAAACAAAATGTACGAGATTCTTTAGTCTCAGCTGCCCTATCGATCCATAGGTCCCTACTAGACTGCCTAAATCAGACTTATAGAACAAGTAGGAAGCAAACATGTTCCAATCATCCCTAGCATCAAGGAGTGAAGCTAAACACCTATACCACTACAAATCATGCGGGTCCAACTTCTAGTTGATCAGAGAAATCACAAAGCCTCTTAAAACAAGGGAGCCAACATCACATGGATAGTAGATCCACACAACAATAGAAGGATCTGAATGTTTTCCAACCTATCAACTCCTTTGAACCTTACTAGCACCCATTCTTGAATAATAAAGACTTGACCTCCCAAAATGGGATATCACCAAAACACTTCTCAACACGACACAAGTTCAAACCACCACTAGCAATCCACTAAACAGCTTTGAGCTTATGATGCCAACCAAGACCGACTATTCCTAACTACCTCTCACCAAGCACCCCTTATGGGTAGCATAGGTTACATAGTTCACAACACTATATAGGTACCAAAAAAACCATTAATACAAGGATCCTCAAAATAAAATCTTGCAAAAAAAAGATAAGTCTTAATGAGTTTAATGAATAAAATTCAAAGGAATTAAGATCCAAAAAATTATCCAAATTTAAAAGATAAGTCAATATCAAAAGTGACGCCAAATTCAACATCCGAAATTTAAACTGATGTACAATAAAACAAGTCCTTGATGTAAGAGGACTACAAGAAATTAAGTTGGCTAAGTAGCCCAAATAGATAGACGCAAAACTGTTGGTTTTGAAAACAATAGAATTTCATCAATAAGTAGATAAACAACTTCAACAATTTAACCAAAATTACACATTACAACATTATAGGTATAAAACATAGTAACGAATGAGAGGAGAGGGATAGTGGTCACGCTCTTAACCCATTTCATGAAACACCCCAACTACACACACACCCACAACTTTCATGCAACCTAGTTCATGCTTGGAAAAGATTGCCAAAAGTCATGTATCCCAAGAGTCACCTTGGAAGTGGATTCCTTCGTGCTTCCTAGTAAGGAACACACAACCACATCTTCATGGATACTACTAGAATCCAACTGAAATTACCAACTTCTAATAATTCTAATGATTTTCCAAGGTGGTTCACAAACTTCTTTCAAGTTCCATACACGGCCTTATATCACTTGAAAACAACCCATCAGATGCATCTATGTCGACCATACAGGTTGATCACCATACCCAACCATTAACACCCAAAAGGTATCACAACCAACTCACTATTATCCTCAACATGGACTTAATCTCCTCTCACATCCTTACAATCCCAATGTTTCCAAGATACTCCTATAAGGGACAAACCACATCCATTACCCTAAAGTAAGGTGTGTGATCCCTTATTCTAATCAACATTTAGACTTATTGTCATCCATAAAAATAATATCTTTATAGCCATTAGGATTTCCTTCGAGGATTCATGTAATCAGTTGCACAAGGGACTCACCTCAAGAGTCACCAGAATCTAACATATAATAGGTCAAGAAGATACCATTTAGAGGGTTTTCACATTACCTAATAATACAACCAAAACTTAAACTTAACTTTCTTTATTACCACCCCTCACAAGGCTTCACTACAGCCTTCCAAGTACCAAATCCTATGTACATCTTCAAGGGGAACTCGTCATCCTATCATGACATAAATGTAAGCAATTTTTAGTGAAATTAGATGGCAAGGAAGGGATCAAGGTGCAATTTAGATTAATATATATTTACAGATATGAAATCACACTTGCAACTAGGTCCTACTCCCTGACTATCATAAAATATCCTAGCCTCAAGCACATACACCACGTTTTTTTTTAACCATCAACCAGCGAGGTAATTATACTTAATGCACAAAGTACATTATGAAATAATGTGTGGGCAACACATAGCCCAATTATCCACTAGACATCATCATGTTCCAAGGAGATTTACTTGATGTGGCAAAAAAAAAGTCACAAGACTCACAATCACGAAGTGGTCCTCAGGCCACTACTCAACCTTTCAAAAAAACAACAAAAAACCCAAGAATTTAGTCATAAAGGCTTTACATGTCGAACTCTTTTAACATCCACTTCTCCATCCTCCAGATGAAGGTACCATGTGACTCTTTATTGACCATGTTTCTACATTTTAAAATTTAAACTTTTTGTGCTTCCAAAACTACCGATGGAGGCTTAAGCAAATGTAAAAAAAAGAGAAAAGTTTATAAATATGCATTGACGCCAATGGTGGACAACTTCTTGATTTACTCCATGAGAGATAAACTTGCATATCGGATAAAATGAAAGGTTTGGAAACTAATTCTAAACAATAAAAAGACAAGGCTTTGAGCTTTTTATTTGTTGAGGATGTCATCGGCATTCTTGCAAGGTTGTGAAAGCACCCAAAAACTCAAACAAAAGAATTTGCCCAAAATTTAGGAGGAAGTAGTTTCTAATAACTACTCAAGGAGTACTGCAAAAATAAAACATTCTTGTTTTGTATTTCCATAACCTTCTCCAACATACCAGACTCCACAAACATTTTCTAGCTTCCTCCCATCCCGTGCTATGTGAAGAAGGGTTTTTATCAAATATTATCGTTGTAAATCCTCTGGCAGATTCATGTGCCAAACAAGCAAATGAAATACTTGAAAGAACACCTTACAAAGACGTAATCTCATGGGCTACTATGATTGCAAGGATATGCACAAACAAGTTGGTTAAAAAAAGCCATGGAGACCTTTGAAGCAAATGCAACTGGTTGTTGTAATGCCCAACCATCTTCCTCTCGGCCCATGCCAAAATGGAACTTTTGAACAAGGTTTGGACATCCATCAAAGTATTATTGAAAGTGAATTTATGTCAGAAGTAGTGTTTGCAAATGCTCTAGTTAACATGTATGCAAAATGTTGAAGCATAAGATAGGGCACAAGAACTATTTGTCAGAATACCATTGAGAGATGTCATCTCACAAAATACTATGATGCTTGCAGGATACTCACAAAATGGGTTTGTTGAAAAGACTTTAGAATCTTTCAAGAAAATATGCCTTGCAAGTGTAAAGAACTCCACAACCTTCGACAGTACCCTTGCAGCCTGCCCTTGAAACAGGGTATAGAAATCCAACAAAAAATAAACGATATGAGATTTTATTGGATGTTGTTTCATGCTAAATATTGATACATATACAAGGCATGTAAGCTATGCCATAGATGATATCATTTCATAATATGCAATGACTGCAATATGCATACAAAACAAAGCCCTTGTGAAGAATTTCAAAACTTTTAAGCAAATGCAATTGACTGGTGTAAAGCTGTGTTCCACAAACTTTCTAACCTCCACTATGCACCAAAATGTGAGCTCAAGAATGGATTTTGGAGATCCATCAAGATATAATCGAAGCAATATTTTTGTTTAAAATGTTATAGTTTGACATGCTTTGGCAAATGAGTATACTAAGCATGGAGAGGCATATGAAGGGTGTCTGGACCGTTTGGAGAACTGCCACACTGCCACAAAATTCATTTCTAAGATTGTTGGTTGAGAAATTGTTGTGAAAGATGCTAGCTACTTCCACCATTTCATGAATGGGTTTTGTTCTTGCAAGGACTATTGGTTATTTTGAGTTTAATCCATTGATAAGAAAAAGCTCATCTAATTTTGTTCTCTACTTCATCTCTGCAAGACATTTCTGTCTATGGGAACGTGTTGGTTGGGTATCATTACACTTTTAAATGTTATGGCTGAAATGTAAATTGTAATTACATAGCATGAAGTACAAATATGGAAGCATAGACAAGGTCCATGAACTATTTGACATAATGCCACCTCAAAGAAATGTCATCTCATGGAATGCTAAGATTGTAGGGTATGGTATCCCATCAAAGCATTGTCATATACTTGGTTGAAAATGCTCTTATACACATGAGATGCACCAAATGAAATCTTTGAAATGGTTTATGTTATTTTGGAGAGAGCATCCCATTTAGTTGAAAGAAATTGTGTGACATGGAGATTTTATATGGGTGCTATTCCTCTAAAGACTGGTGACACTTATTCAAAGTTGTAAAACATTCAATAGATTGACCATTTTTGGAATAAGGAGTTTGCATCTCAAAATTATATTCCACAGATATTATGATTAAAACAAGTTTCAATGCAACACTTGGAACTCCATATCTTCGTAATGGAAAGGCTGAATTTAGCAATCACAATTAGTAGATCAGTGAAGTTTCAATCATTAATTGAGTTGGACATCTTCGAAGGCCATATTATTGTTGATAGATCTCAGTTCCAACAAGTGACTCATGGATTGAAAGGAGACATGGTGACTACCTCGGCAAACCAATGACTTGGCTTTTCTTTCAAGTTACAGGTTTTTAGTTACCTATTTGTAAAAGTGGCTTATAGATCACATGTTGTAACTGAAAGTTAGAAAATGAACTTCAAAGCTTATTTAAAAAAAAATCGTTGTATTTCAAAAAGGTAGTTATTTTAAGTGCCTAAGTTAGGTAGTTACTCTAAGTAACTATCTTTACAAAAGAAAGTTAGTTATTCAAAATTAAGGCACTTATGAAGGTAGTTACGTCAAGTAGTTATAAAAAGTGGTTGAGGTAGTTACCCTAAGTGGTTACTAACATCACCTATATGTTGGAAATAATGTAGATAAATGAGAGAGGGGGTGAATCAGTTATCTAAAATTTCTTAACTTTCTTTTCTTCTTTAACAATAGTGCAGTATCAAAACATATAAGCATAAATGAACATGAGAGAATAAATGATATCAACACACATAACACAAGGATTTTTATGTGGAAAACCCTATTAAGGGAAAAACTACAGGGTGACTAACCCAAGATTTTATTCTCTGTTAAAAGAATAAGTACAAAATGGCACTTGCCAATTAGGGCTCACTGCCTACAAGAGACTCACTGTCTACAAGGTATATAGAAAGTAACCAGGTATTTGAACTGATCAGGGGCATCCACATATGATGAGGTTTAGTTCCGGTTAGGCACAATATACTGATCTACTGCACTTCATTCTTCCTTTGCTTAGTGCTACTATTCTGTACCAGATTTGTATAGCTGCTTCCACACTATTCTATGCTTTTCTTCAAACACTTTTTCACACACCACACACCTTCACATCGAAATCCATTTGGTATATATATCCGCACCAAGGATTTCAACATATTTCTAGTCAGCATCCAGAATACTCAAGATTTTCCCAAACTCTAGTCTGTCAGCTGAATCCTTTCTTACTAAGTGATGCGTATCAAAGAGATAATTATAAAAATTATCAATCATGTTGGCCAACCATGAATGATCCATCAAGAAGCATGATCACCATCAATTCCTCATCCAAATTAAGGTCTAATGCTCTACCAGTTAGTTCTTGCTCATTCTGCTCTACCTGTCAGGAACCCATCACTTAGGTGCTCATATCTTTTCACTCTTTCATCACTAGAGGCTCAATCTCTGGAATGTGGCAGTCATGGTACTCCTCTTAACTTCCCCAAGTCCACACTTTTTTGAGATACATCCTCTGAGAGATCTGGACCTGATTGTCAGACTTGATTGTCGGACCTTGCTGCATGCTCTCTTCTTGTTTATCAGACCAAAACACTCTTCAATCTGACTTCTGGTAAAGACCTATTATGTGATGCAGATGTGTGGGATAAAGTTTGTTGCCATTAATGACAATCAATAATGAAGCCATACAGTGTCTCTTGCCAACAATCTCACCCTTTGGCATTGATGGCAACACTTAGTGAAAAATGACTAAGTGTCACACCACACTCCCCCTTGGCTGATGCTCTATCTTGTGTACACTTTTTACTGGAGCTCCCCCTTAGCTAGATTCCACATTTTTCACTGTTCCTCACTCCCCCTTTGACATCAATGGCAAAGGGTGAAATCTGCACACCAAAATTTGCAAAAAGTAATCTATACATAGCCACATAAGTATATATACAAGTTATACTTACATATACTTAAGTATATCCACAAAAGTGATTTTCAACTAGAAAATTCTATTGCCCAACTCTGCTTCATCCTGTCCAAAATTGAGATGTGACCACATAACAAAAATGCAAAGGCTTCTACCCTCTTTAACTTTGCCGAATCACTGGTCCGGGCTGTAGTTTGAGCATCAGTTAGGGCTTCATGCATTGCCTTTAACTTAGGGATAATTATCCCTCTTAGTTCATTTACCCTACTTATTCTATTCTTCTTCTCCCTTTCAAGCCTCTTTATCTCATTTATTGTGGCAATAGCCTGGCACTCTTGATTCATTATGGATGAGGTGAGAGGATCAAAAGTCTAGGATAAACTTGATAGTTTGCTCTCTTGTTCTTCCACCTTCTTGGCAATGTCTACTGTCACTGTGGACCAGGATAAACAAAATTTGTATAATTCTCCACCATCTTTAAGAGCATTTTCTAGGCTCTTTATTCCAATATTCATATTTCTCCTATCATTTTCTATGAGCCCCTGTACTTCAAAGAATCTCTTACCCAAAAACTCTTTTTGGACTTTCTCTTTTACTGATTTCTCCAAATAATCAAAATGTGTGTTAACAGAATTAACAAAAGATTTTAGATTACCAAATGAGGCCGAAAGATCCTTTTGGAAGGATTGCATGATTTTCTCCAACACACCGGATGCAATCTCTATCAGCTCATAGTCTTCCATGTGACACTTCAAAATCTTTTCTTTTGCTTTGGCTTGAGCAAAAGATGCTACCTTCATTGTCTAGAATAGAGAGAGAGTCAAAATTGAGTGGTCCTTGAAATAGCTCTGATTCATCTAATTCCATCATTTCTTTGGTCAAGAAGTCTTTAACTACTTCTGTAGTGTCTCTTGCCAGAGATAGAGTCTTCTTTCCTTCTGCAACCTCAGAACTGTCACCTGGGGTCTTCTCTGTTTGATCTTCTTCTCTTCCCTTTACCTCTTCTTCTTGACTGATTCTCTCTTCTTTTCTTTCTTTAGTTCCAGAATCTACTGGGAGATCTGGAAGAGAGATGTTTACTTCTTCATGGACTTCCTCTTCCAAAATAGAGGAATCCAAGTCCTTAGTCTTCTCTTCAACTATCTCCTTTGACTCTTCTGCAATTTTCTCAATAGAATCTTCCTTTGATGCACTTAATCCTTCGACATCCATGGCAAAAGGTTCATCACTTATGTCCTCTATAATAGGAAGATTGAATCTTTTATATGCATTCTAGAGGATGTCTTCAATCTCTTTTGCCACTTGATCAGTCTCTCCGAGCATGACATTCATTCTGGCTTTGCTCCGAAACTTATTCTTGCAATCCTTGAAGATCATGTTCATTTGTTTTGGAGTGATGGAAGGATAGAGCTAAATAGCTATTTATTCCCTAATCTCAAGGTCCTTTGCCTTAGCATTTTCTTTTCTCATTTCAAGTACTTTCTTTAGGCTTTTGCGAATTAGTGAGATGATTTCAATGAATGCTTTATTATAGATATTCAAGCACCTAACTATGGCTTCCTCCAAAATTCTTTTATCAGTGTCATTATACTCATCATAAAATTTAGTTATGGGTTGCAAGTTTCCATCTATAGTGACTACCTTGGATACATCATCAACAAAAAGGGTAGGCCTTTCAACAAATTCTTCTGCTTCTTCTTCCTTGTTTTCACCAGTAGAGGATTTCCCAGAAGTTTTCCTTTTCTTCTTCATTTTCTTGATCTCTTCATCAGTTTCAATCTCTTCATCATCCTTTTGGCTTGTGTATGACCTTGTGGCCTTTGTCTTTGTTCTCTTTTCTCCTTTTCTAGATGTCTTTGCTTCTAATTTTGAGGCTTTTGTGCTCTTAGAGGTGACAGGTGCAGAGATCTTTGAGGATTTAGTCTAGGAGGGGGCTTGCATCGGAACACTTTCTTTTTTTGCATCTTGTCTCTCTTTCTCTGCTCTTTCTAATTTTTCTCTATTTGCATTGACTGCTTCTTTTGAAATGCCATATCTTTTGGCAACTTCCTCTACTTCTCTTCTCACTTTTCTTTTCATCTCTGGTTGTCTTAGCTCAACATGAATTTTCACACTCAATTCTTCAAAGGTTCCAAACCTTTCTACCTCAGGGTCCTTAGGCTGACTTAGTAGGTGTTAGACATGTAGTTTTAGAATTTTCTCATCCACCTCATAGCCCATTGGCATAATCTAGACTATTCTAGGCTCTACTGCCTCCATTAGGCATTGATCTATATCTACCATAAAACACAATGTATCTTTATATTTTTCAACTAATGTCTGAGGAATTCTTTCTCTAGCCTGCATCATACCTTGGAAATTCTTGAAATATCCCTAGAGAACTATGCTTTGAGACTTGGCATCACCAAGCCCATACATATAATCTCTGATTTGTATGGCAACAGGTCTGTCATTTTGCCATATCCAGCCACTAGTTCCGAGTAGCTCATTCATATAGTAGAAGAAAAGACATAGTATCAAGCCACTATACTTAAAAGAATTCTTATTATCCTTCTTTATTTTCTACAAATTCTCTAATAGTTGGTTCAGAAGAAGCTCACAAAGATCATAATTAGCATTTTCCCTTAGCATCTGATAAGCAGTGTATATTACTATTCTAAATACAGAATTCTGCCTACTGGGTGATATATTTTGTAGCCAATAATCATAGAGGCAAATTTGATATCCGGATCTATGATATCCTCTATTGTCATTGCTCTTTTGTCAAATTTTGATCCGATAGCCTCACTTACAGTTTGGTTTTTGACTAATTTTAGAGCATACAACCCACTGGATGAGTGCAATCTGGTTACCGCCCTAATGACAACTTTTGTGATCTTAAATGGCCTCATCAACCACATGAAGTTGTCATGCATTCTGCTCAAAACATACTGGACCCATTCATCTTCTACAAAATAGCTGAAATAGATGCAATGTCCAAAATGCTTATCCCAGATGGCCTTGTATTGGGGTTTAAGTTCAAATGTTTCATCTATGAATTCCTTGTGATAGATATCCATTAGCTTGGATTCCCCAAATTCCTCAATGTTGGTGTGAATGTATACCCTAACATCTTCTACGCGTAGAACCCCATGCGGAATGCTAGAGAATACGCCTAGGGGATCAACTTCTAGGGATTTGTAAGGATGTTTCTTGAACTTAGGGCATGGCCTATCAGTGATCTTAACAACATTCAGAGTAGCCATCTTTCAAAAGATTCAGAGAGAGATATTCAAGAGCAAAAATACCTTTTTACTCTTCTAGGGTTCACGATAAGAGCTGAAAAGATCGCTGGTTGAATTGAGTTCTATGGTTGATCCTTGAGAGGGTTGAAGTAATCTTGTTGCAAAGCTCTTTCTTTCTTCTTCTCGAATGCAAATGTGCAAATGATGAACAAAAGAACCCTTTTATTTCTGTGCAAACCCTAATTCCATATTGCAATAAATGCACATCTTAAGTCATTCTGATTGCCTTGTTCTTCTTGTTCTGAGAGAGATCTTTCTGGATCACTGAGATGCACTTAGAATGATAAATTACAATGTATCTCCCTTCCTTGAATCATCCTATTTATCCGTAGATCAAAGTATTTAAATTTTGAATCATAATGGATCTAACTGTGAAAATCCTGCTTTTACTGGATGACTGTTAAACCGTATCAATCTTGAATGATTAGCCTCTTCAAAAATCCTTGTGGATCTTTTGTATTTTTACCAAGGGTTATTTATATATCTCTTTGAGAACTCTTCAATTTGCAACACTCCATGTGCCAATTTTAGGCACCAATTGACTGGCTGGGGGAAATTGTTTTCTTTTGTGACTCTCCCTTGAGCCAGAGCTCATCTATTTAGTTTCTGGAAGGAATATCAGCACCAAATTTTGGTGTGGATCCATCCCCAACATTTTCTGTACTTCTCTTCACCCAAATCTTGTTCATCTCCCTTTGAATTTCATCCACATTCATTTTTCTTTTTCCTTTGTCTTGATTTTGATTATGATGCACTGGACCCTTTTTGTCCTAATTCTTACTTCTGCAGAATTTGGCAATATGAATGGATCTATTGCAATTGTAGCAAACAATATTTCTTTGCATATTTGACTAGTATCCTCTTGATCTACATTGATTAGCCATATGTCTCATTCTATTGCATGCAAAGCATCTACCATTGAATGAATTGTTTATTTGCATATTTCTACATTCATGAGATTTGTGACCATACCTTTTACAGATAAAACATTGTCCAGAGAAGGATGAATTAGTCTGATTCATTCTTCTTCTACACTAATTTGCTTTATGACCAAAGTTATTGCAATTGTAGTAGTATCCATTGAAGGATTGATATCTTTGAGCATTTGGTTGTCTTACTGGAGGTCTTCTAGGCCTGTACCTTGGATTTCCTGATCCAGATTTCTTCTGACTGGATCCAGAGCTTTCACCTTTCTCATATCCCAAGCCATTCTTGTCATCTACCCTCTTTTGGCTTTCAAGAAGAACTTCAAGTTGAGCAGAGATTATCTTGAATTTTTCTTTGTATTCATTTGCTGTTTGAAGAACCCTTTTAAGAGTGTCTATCTAATTTTCAAGTTGTTCTTCATTATCTCTAGCTTCTTCAAGATCAGATTCTAAATACCTGATTATTCTATCCATTTTGTGGTAGTCTTCTGAATTCTCCTTGAGAGATTGTTTTAGATTATCTTCAATTTTTCTTTTCTCTTCAATTTCTTGGGTGAATTTCATAACCCCTGATTCCATTTCATGTCTTACCATAATGACCTCTTTCGATAGCTTCTCACATAACTTGTTTTTCTCATTCAGATCTTCATTAGTATTATTGGCTTCACTTTGACTTGCTAATTGTTGAAGCAATTCATTTCTCTTTTTCACAAAGATACTCAGTTTTTCTTTTAGTTCATTTATGAAGTCATCAGCTTGTTTGAGTCTTTCCCTCAAGTTATTGACTTAAGAGTGAGATTGCTCAAGATCATCTAGGGCAGACTGAAGTTGTTCCCTCATACCATACATATCCATTGAGATTCCTAGATCTTCCTAAAGCCGTTAGGCTCTGTCTAGAGGAACTTAACTTTGATACCAATTGTTGGAAACAATGAAGATAACTGAGAGGGGTGGTGAATCAGTTATCTTAAATTTCTTAACTTTCTTTTCTTCTTTAACAATAGTGCAGTATCAAAATATATAAGCATAAATGAGCATGAGAGCACAAATGATATCAACACACATAACACAAGGATTTTTACGTGGAAAACCCTTTTAAGGGAAAAACCACAGGGTGACTAACCCAAGATTGTATTCTCTATTAAAAGAATAAGAAGTACAAAATGGCACTTGCCAATTAGGGCTCACTAACTGAGCACAATGCTCACAAGAGGCTCACTGCCTACAAGAGACTCACTATCTACAAGGTATATAGAAAGTAACTAGGTATTTGAACTAATTAGGGGCATCCACATATGCTGAGGTTCAGTTCCAGTTAGGCTCAATATACTGATCTGTTGCACTTCATTCTTCCTCTACTTAGTGCTACTGTTCTGTTACATATCAGATTTGTATAGCTGCTTCCACACTACTCTCTAATTTTCTTTACACACTTTTTCACACACCACACACCTTCACATCAAAATCCATCTAGTATATATATCCACACCAAGGATTTCAACATCTTTCTAGTCGGCATCCGGAATACTCAAGATTTTCCCAAACTTTGGTTTGTCAGCTGAATCCTTGCTTACTAAGTGATGCGTATCAAAGAGATAGTTATAGAAGTTATCAATCATATCAGCCAACCATGAATGATCCCTCAAGAATCTTGATCACCATCAATTCCTCATTCGAATTAAGGTCTGATGCTCTACTGGTTAGTTCTTGCTCAGTCTGCTCTACCTGTCAAGAACCCATCACTTAGGTGCTCATATCTTTTCACTCTTTCATCACTAGAGGCTCAATCTCTAGAATGTGGTAGTCATGGTACTCCTCTTGACTTCCCCAAAATCATACTTTTTTGAGATACATCCTTTGAGAGATCTGGACCTGATTGTCGGACCTTGCTGCATGCTCTGTTCTTGTTCACTGGACCAAAACACTCTTCAATCTGACTTCTAGTAAAGACCTATTATGTACCGTAGATGTGTGGGATAAACTTTGTTTCCATCAATGACAATCAATAATGAAGCCACACAGTGTCTCTTGCCAACACTATAAATATATCATTGTGATTTAATCAAGGGGGTTCCACTTTTTCACATGACAGTGTATGAAAGACTTGAATAGTGTTATTCAAGTTTGAAAGCAATAAAGAAATGTTTTGAATGTGTGTTAAACTTCATTTCATGTGTTTTTATTGGTAATTGTATGTTTCATCAATAATGATCATGTGCTTTCCTTTCAAAGTTGCATTGTGAGAAATATATTTCTCATCAAGTTTTGGTATCTCTACTTGGATGCATGGAACTTAAAATTCATAAGTTTAACTCTTATTTCATCATTAGTGTTTGTTATTTCTTTGTTTTTGTTCTTGTAATTCCATAAAATCCAAATACCCCTATCATATGAGGGAGCTACCCCTCTCAAACGCAGAGAGGAATCGACATAGTCCTGCGATTCTTCAACTGTTGTAAGCAAGTTGTTACTAATCCAAGGGCGAAAAGGAGTTATTCATGAAGGTTATTTAAAAGCAAGAAATCTATTTGACAACAGATTTTTGGTGACTCCGTTGGGGAAGATTGAAGTGTTGGTGCCTTTTGTTCCTCATAAATCTACAAGTATCTCCCCCAAAAAAGAAGTTGGTGACTATCTGAAAGAAGAATCCTAGAAGATGGTTTGGTATCAAAGAACCTAGATACATAACATGCAAATTCTTGAATCAGATAGTGATAGTGATGATGAAGATTATCCTTCTCCTATGTCCTCTGCTCAACAAAATCAAGTTCTTGATGACCCTAAGCAAGTAGAGTTTTTGAAGAATTTCTATGGTGGCATGCAACTCGATTCTAACCAGATTCATCCTTCTTTGCTTCAAACATTACAGAAGATTGAACAAAAAGATGGGAAGAAGACTCATTTTCTTGCTCCTAATCACAACTTCCTATCAGAAGAGATTCATGTACCAGAAGATAAAAGAAATTGTGCTAAGATATATCATTTGTATAATGAGGACAAGAATGAAGAGGCAAAAGTTTTCTCTACAAATGAACCTATATTGAAGGAAGTGTTTGAAAGAGACTCATCAGGACACACATGTCCACTTAAGGAATACCAAGAAGAAGAAGTGATGGAGACAGAAGAAGATTGTATGGAAACATGCAATAAAGAAGTAGAAATATTTCTAGATGATGGTGTGTTCTTAGTTTCTTTGAAGAATGTCACTCCTCTTGTGACAACTTGCTCCATTTTGACAACTATATCTTCTAAGGAAAGTTTCCATGACATGGTTAATATTCAAGGAAATGCAGAATAAATTTTGGACCAAAGTATGAATAAAGATCACGAAGAAGAGTTGCAAAATGTTCTCCTGACATGCATGCAATCTGACCAAGAGAAGAATGATCATGAAATAGTACCACAAGATCTTTCTCATAATGTTTCCATCACAAACTAGTATCTCAAGACTCCTGAAGATGATTTTCTTTGCGAAGAAGATGTCATCCTCTCTCCTTTATCACCTGTGAAAGAAGAAGCCTTCCATGAACCTAAAAATAAGGATCCTAAAGGAGAAGTAAACAATTTCAAGACTTCATGCAGCCCAAGCTCCAAGAAAATGATGAAGAAGAGAAGAATAAAGATGAATCTCATATAGTTTTTGTCCCAAATTGGTGTCTCAATACTCCTGATGATGACTTTCTATATGGAAAAGATATTCCTACACTTGCTAAAGTAGAAAGACCCGTTGATGAAATTAGAGATATAACGTCTATTGGAAAACTTTGTACTATTATAATCAATGGAGAGGCAATCATAAGTGAGCCCTTGCAGATATCTTCCTTAGCTTCTCAAATGGAGACGTTTACTTTTGAAGATATTGATAGAGTTTCAATTAGTGGTACATTTAATACAAAAGTCAAAGATCAACTTCAAAATGAAGATGAATCATCAAGCATTTACTCTTTATCATACATGTGATTGGAGTATGAAGTTTTCAGATTTCATGAAGAGTTCCATGGAGAAGAAACACCAAGTCCAGAGAATATTGAGCAGGTTAAAATTGAAAGTTGTGTAGATACATTAACAAATGTTCATGTCATGTTGGAAGTGCAATCTTTGTCTTATGGAGCATTCAAAGTTCAAAGCAATCCTCTTTCCAAATCTTTAGATCAATAAGACACCCCTATTTCAGAGGATAGTTGTGGGACTTATGCCAACAATGAAGCGAGGAATGAGGTAATGGATGATCCAATGGAGGGATTCAATAAAGTTAACTCTCATGATGTTTATGTCCCAAGTTGGTGCTCGAAACATTTAGACAATGATTCCCTCTATAACCAAGGTGTCTACTTCAATCCTTTATTTGTGAACGAGTGCATTTCCACAAATGTTTCTCAAGTTGATACTCAAAAGCATGATTTGATGGGTGTGTCTACATGGGTTTCTTCACATCACAAATTGTATGAAGTTTGTCCAATTTGTGGGATAATTTGTTGCAAACTAGATTATTAGAAAGATCTTTAGATAGAGGATATTGGTGTGCTCGGTACAATGCTGGAAGATGTGTCTGAAGCTACATAGAGCAACACCAGTTCAATTTGGAAGGATTCAGATGCTTATGACAAGAAATGGTTGTTTGGTGTATGATTCAAAGAGTCCTCACATTTCATGTATTTCATTTTTCTCATCATCCTAAAATGTCTACTGAGTCAGTAGGTGCCTTATCCATATAAATCTCATTTTTCATATAGGTGCCTATTTTTCTCAACTTGTCGATGGTTATACTTAATCATCCTGAAGTAGTTTTGAGGTAGGAGTCACCTACCATGTACATAGGTTAATCAGGAGTTTTTGTTGTGTCTATCTTGTTTCAATTGTATTTTAGTTTTTGTTATTTGTCTGGTCTCTATTGTTTCTCTTGTTTTCCTCTCACTTGAATCTCCTTGCTCTCCTTGCACAATGTGTTATCTCCTGACTCTACCCACCCAATGGATTTAAGGCACTATTCATTTTCAAAAATTCTAGGTTCATTCTACGTCCATAGGGTCCTTGTCCCCAATTAGAGCTAGCTATTGACCTTGTTTCTACATTTTAAAATTTAAACTTTTTGTGCTTCCAAAACTACAGATGGAGGCTTAAGCAAATGTTAAAAAAAGAGAGAAAAGTTTGCAAATATGCATTGATGCTGACGGTGGACAACTTCTTAATTTACTCCATGAGAGGTAAACTTGCATATCAGATAAAACAAAAGGTTTGGAAACTAATTCTAAACATCGAAAAGACAAGGCTTTGAGATTTTTATTTGTCAGGGATGTCATCAGCATTCTTGCATAGTTGTGAAAGCACCCAAAAACTCAAACAAAAGAAGTTGCCTGAAATTTAGGAGGAAGTAGTTTCTAATAACTACTCAAGGAGTTAGTTACTGTGAAAATAAAACATTCTTGTTTTGTATTTCCATAACCTTCTCCAACATACCAGACTCCACAAACATTTTCCAGCTTCCTCCCAGCCTGTGCTATGTGAAGAAGGGTTTTTATCAGATATTATCATTGTAAATCCTCTGGCAGATTCATGTGCCAAACAAGCAAATGAAATACTTGAAAGAACACCTTTTAGAGATGTAATCTCATGGGCTGCTATGATTGTAACAATATTGACAAACAAGTTGGTTAAAAAAACCATGGAGACCTTTGAAGCAAATACAACTAGCTGTTGTAACGCCCAGCCATTTTCCTCTCGGCCCATGCCAAAATGGAACTTTTGAACAAGGTTTGGACATCCATCAAAGTATTATTGAAAGTGAATTTTTGTCAGAAGCGGTGTTTATAAATGCTCTAGTTAACATGTATGCAAAATGTTGAAGCATAAGATAGGGTACGAGAACTATTTGACAGAATACCTCTGAGAGATGTCATATCATGGAATGCTATGATGCTTGCAGGGTACTCACAAAATGGGTTTGTTGAAAAGACTTTAGAAGCTTTCAAGAAAATATGCCTTGCAAGTTTAGAGAACTCCACAACCTTCGCCAGTGCCCTTGCGGCATGCCCTTGAAACAAGGTATAGAAATCTAGCAAAAATAAACGATAAGAGATTTTATTGGATGTTGTTGCATTCTAAATATTGATACATAGACAAGGCATGTAAGCTATGCCATAGATGATATCATTTCATAATATGGAATGACTGCAACATGCATACAAAACAAAGCCCTTGTGAAGACTTTCAAAACTTTTAAGAAAATGCAATTGACTGGTGTAAAGTCGTATTCCACAAACTTTCTAACCTCCACTGTGCACCAAAATGTGAGCTGAAGAACTGGTTTTGGAGATCCATCAAGACATAATGGAAGCAATATTTTTGTTTAAAATGTTATAGTCTAAAATGCTTTGGCAGATGGGTATACTAAGCATGGAGAGGCATATGAAGGGTGTCTGGACCATTTGGAGAACTACCACACTGCCACAAAATTCATTTCTAAGACTATTGGTCAAGAAATTGTTGTGAAAGATGCTAGCCGCTTCCACCATTTCATGAATGGATTTTGTTCTTGCAAGGACTATTGGTGATTTTGGGTTTAATCCATTGATAATAAAAAGCTCATCTAATTTTGTTCTCTGCTTCATCTCTACAAGCCATTTCTGTCTATGGGAACATGTTGTTTGGGTATCATTACGCTTTTAAATGTTATGGCTACAATGTAAATTGTAATTACATAGCATGAAGCATGAATATGGAAGCATAGACAAGGTCCATGAACTGTTTGATAGAATGCCACCTCAAAGAAATGTCATCTCATGGAATGCTAAGATTGTAGGGTATGATATCCCATCAAAGCATTGTCATATACTTGGTTGAAAATGCTCTTGTATGCATGAGATGCACCAAATGAAATCTTCGAAATGGTTTATGTTATTATGGAGAGAGCATCCCATTCAGTTGAAAGAAATTGTGTGACATGGAGATTTTATATGGGTGCTATTCATCTAAAGACTGGTGACACTTATTCAAAGTTGCAAAACATTCAATAGATTGAGTATTTTTGGAATAAGGAGTTTGCATCTCAAAATTATATTCCACAGATATTATGATTAAAACAAGTTTCAAGGTAACACTTGGAACTCCATATCTTCGTAATGGAAATTCTGAATTTAGCAATCACAATTAGTAGATCAGTGAAGTTTCAGTCATTAATTGAGTTGGGCATCTTTGAAGGCCATATTGTTGTTGATAGATCTCAGTTCCAACAAGTGACTCATAGTTTGAAGGGAGACATGGTGACTACCTTGGCAAACCAATGACTTGGCTTTTCTTTCAAGTTACAGGTTTTTAGTTACCTTTTTGTAAAAGTGGCTTATAGATCACATGTTGTAACTGAAAATTAGAAAATGAACTTCAAAGCTTATTTTTTAAAAAAATCATCGTATTTCAAAAAGGTAGTTATTTTAAGTGCCTAAGTTAGGTAGTTACTCTAAGTAACTATCTTTACAAAAGAAAGTAATTCAAAATTAGGGCACTTATGAAGGTAGTTACGTCAAGTAGTTATAAGAAGTGGTTGAGGTGGTTACCCTAAGTGGTTACTAACCTCACCTATAAATATATCATTGTGATTCAATCAAGGGGGTTCCACTTTTTCACATGACAGTGTATGAAAGACTCGAATAATGTTATTCAAGTTTGAAAGAAATAAAGAAATGTTTTGAATGTTTGTTCAACTCAATTTCATGTGTTGTTATTGGTATTTGTATGTTTCATCAATATTGATCATGTGCTTTCATTTCAAAGTTGCATTGTGAGAAAGATATTTCGCATCAAGTTTTAGTATCTCTACTTGGATGCATGGAACTTAAAATTCATAAGTTTAACTCTTATTTCATCATTAGTGTTTTTTATTTCTTTTTTTTTGTTCTTATAATTCCAGAAAATCCAAATACCCCTATCATATGAGGGAGCTGCCCCTCTCAAACATATAGAG